>JARQOD010008572.1:0-35075 GCA_033576555.1 Oophaga sylvatica
TCAACAGTGTGATGCAGCAGCAAAAAAGGCAAATACAATTCTAGGATGTATCAACAGAAGCATACAGTCTAGATCACGTGAGGTCATTATTGCCCTCTACTCCTCTTTGGTCAGACCTCATCTGGAATACTGTGTCCAGTTTTGGGCACCACATTTTAAAAAAGACATCAACAAACTGGAGCAAGTTCAAAGGAGAGCCACCAGAATGGTGACCGGTCTGCAAATCATGTCCTATGAGGAACGGTTGCAGGATTTGGGAATGTTTAGCTTGCAAAAAAGAAGACTGAGAGGAGACTTAATAGCTGTCTACAAATATCTCAAGGGCTGTCACATTGTAGAAGGATCATCTTTTTTCTCATTTGCACAAGGAAAGACTAGAAGCAATGGGATGAAACTGAATGGGAGGAGACACAGATTAGATATTAGAAAAAACTTCTTGACAGTTAGGGTGATCAAGGAGTGGAACAGGCTGCCACGAGAGGTGGTAAGTTCTCCTTCAATGGAAGTCTTCAAACAGAGGCTGGACAGACATCTGTCTGGGATGATTTAGAGAATCCTGCTTTGAGCAGGGGGTTGGACCAGATGGCCCAGGAGGTCCCTTCCAACTCTATGATTCTATGAAACCAAGTCCCTCACTTTAAACCGAGGACTATCAGTCCAATGCCGGTTGGCAAACCGTTGGGCCTTCTCCTGAGAGAGAGACAACCTCTCCACTACCTGGTCCCAAATCTGCATACGCTCCACAACAGAGTCAACACCCGGACAGACAGAAGCCTCCGCCTGTCCCAAAGAAAATCGAGGGTGAAACCCAGAATTGCAGAAAAATGGAGACATCAAGGTGGCAGAGCTAGCCCTATTATTAAGAGCAAACTCAGCCAAAGGCAAAAAAGAGACCCAGTCATCTTGATCAGCAGACACAAAACATCTCAAATAAGTCTCCAAGGTCTGGTTTGTTCTCTCGGTTTGTCCATTTGTCTGAGGATGAAATGCAGAGGAGAAAGATAATTGAACACCAAGTTTAGAACAAAATGTCCTCCAAAATCTGGAAACAAACTAGACTCCTCTGTCAGACACAATGTTCTCCGGAATGCCATGTAACCGAACCACGTGCTGAAGGAACAAAGGCACCAATTCGGAGGAGGAAGGTAACTTAGGTAATGGCACAAGATGTATCATCTTGGAAAACCTATCACAGATTACCCAGATAACGGTCATTTTCTGAGAAACAGGGAGGTCGGAAATAAAATCCATAGAGATATGGGTCCATGGCTTCTTGGGCACAGGTAATGGCATCAACAAACCACTAGAGCGAGAGCAAGGCTTGGAACGAGAGCAAGTCCCACAGGATTGCACAAAGTCCCTGACGTCATGAGACATAGTAGGCCACCAAAAGGACCGACTCACCAAGTCTCTGGTACCAAAAATCCCGGGATGACCAGCCAACGCGGAACAATGAATCTCAGACATCACACTCTTCTTCCACTGGTCTGGGACAAACAATTTCCCAAAAGGGCAGCGCTCAGGTTTATCCTCCTGACACCCCTCCAGAGCCAGTCTCAAATTGGGCGAGATGGCGGAAAGTACTACACCCTCTTTCAAAATAACAGCAGGATCAGATAACTCAGGAGAATCCGCAAAGAAACTCCTTGAGAGGGCATCCGCCTTAACATTCTTAGTGCCAGGAAGAAAAGAAACCACAAAATTAAAACGTGTGAAAAACAAGGCCCACCTGGCCTGTCTAGGATTAAGTCGCTTGGCTGATTCGAGATAAACCAGGTTCTTTTGGTCTGTGAGGACCACCACCTGATGTTTGGCTCCTTCCAGCCAATGTCTCCACTCTTCAAAGGCCCACTTCATGGCCAATAACTCCCGATTACCCACGTCATAATTACATTCAGTTGGAGAAAACTTTCGTGAGAAAAAGGCACAAGGGTTACTCTTAGAGGTCTCTGGATCCCTTTGGGACAAAACGGCACCTGCCCCAATCTCAGAGGCATCAACCTCCACCTGAAATGGCAGAGAAACATCAGGCTGCCGTAGAACAGGAGTAGAAATGAATCTCTGCTTAAGTTCCTGAAATGCAGAAACTGCCTCAGGAGGCCAATTCACCACATCGGAACCCTTTTTGGTCAGATCAGTCAATGATTTAACAATACCAGAGAAATTACCAATAAATTTACGATAAAAATGGGCAAAACCCAAAAATCTCTGAAGAGCCTTCAATGAAGTAGGTTGAACCCAATCACAGATGGCCTGAACCTTGACCGGGTCCATTTCAATAACAGACGGAGACAAAATGAATCCCAGAAATGAGACCTTCTGTACGCCAAAAAGACACTTTGATCCCTTCACATACAGTGCATTCTCTCTCAAAATCTGGAACACAGTCCGAACATGTTTCACATGAGAGTCCCAGTCATTGGAAAAAATCAAAATATCATCCAAATAAACAATCAGAAATTTATCCACAAAATCCCTGAAAATATCATTCATGAAGGATTGGAAAACGGAAGGGGCATTAGTAAGCCCAAAGGGCATCACTAGGTACTCAAAATGCCCCTCTGGGGTATTAAACGCCATCTTCCATTCATCCCCGTGCTTAATACGAATAAGGTTATACGCCCCCCTGAGGTCAAGCTTGGTAAACCAACTAGCACTTTTCACTCTGGAAAACAGATCAGAAATCAAGGGTAACGGATATTGATATTTCACAGTGATCTTATTCAGGAGGCGATAATCAATACACGGCCTCAATGAACCATCCTTTTTGGCCACAAAGAAATAAACGGCGCCCAAGGGTGAAGAGGATGGTCTGATATGACCCTTCTCCAATGACTCCTTGATATAAGATCGCATAGCATCGTGTTCAGGTACAGATAAATTAAAAAGGCGACCTTTAGGAAATTTACCACCAGGCAATAATTCAATAGCGCAATCGTAGCTCCTGTGAGGGGGTAAGGATGCAGATTTACTTTCACTAAACACATCAGAAAAATCTGTCAAAAAGTCAGGAACATCCTGAGACTGGGAGAGGCAGAAAAAACAGGAGTGCCAGCATTCACACATTGGCAGCCCCAACTGGTCACAGACACAGATTTCCAATCCAAAACAGGATTATGAATCTGCAACCAAGGGAAACCCAGAACAATAATGTCATGCAGATTATGCAACACCAGAAATTTGCAACTCTCCTGATGATCTGGTTCAACCCTCATTATCACCTGAGTAGAAAATTGGGGTTTATTCTCCGCCAAAGGGGTAGAATCAATGCCCAATAGGGGAATAGACTTCCGCAGGGGTATCATGGGAAAGCCACAACGTTTTGCAAAGTCGAAATCCATCAGGTTAATAGCTGCTCCTGAATCAACAAAAGCCTGAGCCTAAAATGTGGACATGGAGCAAATCAGGGTAACAGTCAACAGAAATTTAGTCTGAACACTACCCAAGACAACTGAGCGCGCAAAACGTCTTCCCCGCTTAGGGCACATGGAAATAGCATGAGAGGCGTCACCACAGTAGAAACATAACCCATTGCGCTTTCGAAATTCTTGACGCTGTGCCCCAGAAGTCACTCCATCACACTGCATGGGCTCAGGAGCTGGCCCACAAGGCAACACCATCTCACGCATACCTCTGCGCTCACGCAAACGTCTGTCAATTTGAATAGCCAAAGACATAGAATCATTGAGACCAGAGGGTACAGGGAATCCCACCATGACGTCCTTTACATTCTCTGACAGACCCTTCCGAAAAAGGGCTGCCAAAGCATCATCATTCCATTTGGTCAGGACTGCCCACTTTCGGAATTTCTGACAGTACAACTCAGCGTCTTCAAGACCCTGATTTAATGCCAACAAGGCTATTTCAGCTTAATCAGTGACATTAGGTTCATCGTACAATAACCCCAGAGCCAGAAAAAATGCATCAATATCATTCAAAACAGGTTCCCCAGGTGTCAGGTAAAAAGCCCAATCCTGAGGGTCGCCGCGCAGGAGAGAGATGACAATTTGAACCTGCTGTGCTGCGTTCCCTGAGGACTTAGGCTTTAAGGCAAAAAACAACTTACAGTTATTTTTGAAATTCAGAAATTTAGCCCCATCCCCCAAAATCAAATCTGGCATGGAATCCTAGGTTCCACAACCGTCAACCCAGCAAGATAGTAGATACTCCGAACCTCAGTGGCAAGCTGATCCACACGGCCAGACAACTGTGCAAACTCCATTGAGAGAAAAAAAATCCTCAGCACCCAGAGAAAAAGAGGGAAAAAATGCAACAAACAGAAAAAAAAAAAAGCTTTTTTTTTTCTTTCCACACTATTTTTCCCTTCTGTGAGTACCATACAATTTCAGTTTGGTCGGTGATACTGTTATGTTTAGGTAGCTGAGGAGAAAAAGCAAAACAGTAATACACCAGAGAGGCTGGAACCTATTGGATTGTAGTAACCTGAACTAACCACACAACTAGAGGTAGCCGTGGAGCGTTCCTACGTTGATCCTAGACGCCTCGTCACAGCCTGAGAGATAACTACACCTAAAGGCAGAAAGAGGAAAGCTATCTGCCCCGGAGCAGATCCCCAAAGAAAATAGGAAGCCCCCAAACATGTAATGGCGGTTAGACAAGAAGAAGCACGGACACAGACAGAAAATAGAATGAGCAAACGCTGGGGCCCAATCTGCCTAGACAGAAAAGTACAGGAAAGGATTTTTACTGCAATCCAAAAAAAAAACCTAAAAAATACCAACTCTTCTGATTGCAAAAACACCTGAGATCACACGATCTCTACCACCTAAATCAGATCTCTGGTGTAACAAAACTAAGCCGCAGCCACTGAAAAAAACAGGAAAAAGCAAATGAACAAATAACAGTGGCTTCAGATAAACTGAGAGGAGCACAGGCCCCAGGAGGGGACCCGGCTGACCTCCACAGAAGTGCAGGGAACTATGCAAAAAGCAAGCACATTAATAAAAGCAGAAAATATCTTTTCTGAAAGCAGAAGATGCAGGCAAGAGTCAGCAAACTTCCAAATGAACCAGGAACCACAATTGAGACAAGAACAATTGATCACCGGCGACCATCATGGGAGGGAACCTCCCTTATATCAGTCCAGTCCGTGATCCCAGATTGCCATTCCTCGCTGTGAGGTTCAGTACTGTCTGCAACCAACAGAGGGAGCCTCTGCTCAGAAACCATCTCCAGCACATTCAAAACACCCTTCATTGGCTTCCTATCGTCCAGAGGCTCCAGTTCAAAACCATGACCTACAAAGCCATTCACAAACTGTCTCCTCCATACATCTGTGACATGGTCTCCTTGTACATACCCACACGCAACCTTCAATCCTCTCAAGATCTCTTCCTCTACTACCCTCTTATCTCTTCTTCCCACAACTGCATATAAAACTTCTCCCATGCCTCTCCCATACTCTGGAACTCTCTACCCCAACACATCAGACTTGCGCCTACCATGGAAACCTTCAAAAAGAACCTGAAGACCTCTTCCGACAAGCCTACAACCTGCAGTGATCATCAGTCTACTGAACCGCCGCATGACCAGCTCTACCCTCTCCTAGTGTATCCTCACCCATCCCTGTAGATTGTGCACCCTTGCGGACAGTGTCCTCTCTCCTTCTGTACTTGTGTGTGCCTTGTATTGCTCACGTTTACTGTACTTGTCTATATTTGCCCCTTTACACATGTAAAGCGCCATAGAATAAATGGCGCTATAAAAATGTATAATAATAATAATAATTATGGGGAGCACTGTGGATGTCACTGTTATTATGGGGAGCACTGTGGATATCATGTTATTTGGGGACACTGTGGATATCACTGTTATTTTGGGCACTGTGGATATCACTGTTATATGGGGACACTGTGGATATCACTGTTTTTGGGACACTGTGGATATCACTGTTATTATGGGGCACTGTGATATACACTGTTATTAGGGGCACTGTGGATATCACTGTTATATGGGGCACTGTGATATCACTGTTATGGGGACTGTGATATCACTGTTATTATGGGGACACTGTGGATATCACTGTTATTATGGGGACGTGGATATCACTGTTATTATGGAGCACTGTGATATCCTGTTATTTTTTGGGGACACTGTGGATATCACTGTTATTTGGGACACTGGGATATCACTGTTATGGGGACACTGTGGATATCACTGTTTTATGGGGACACTGTGGATATCATGTTATATGGGAGCACTGTGGATATCACTGTTATTAGGGGACACTGTGAATCACTGTTATTTGGGACACTGTGGATATCACTGTTATTATGGGAGCACTGTGGATATCACTGTTTTATGGGGCACTGTGATATATGTTATATGGGAATGTGGATATCACTGTTATTATGGGACACGTGGTAATGCATGATTCACTGTAATGGAGCACTGTGGATATCACTGTTATTATGGGGAACTGTGGTATCATTTTTAGGGGGCACTGTGGATACCTGTTATTATGGGGACACTGTGGATATCACTTTTTATGGGGACACTGTGGATATCACTTTATTATGGGAGCACTGTTGATATCACTGTATTATGGGGCACTGTGGATATCACTTTTTTATGGGGAGCACTTGGATATCACGTTATTTGGGGCACTGTGATATCACTGTTATTATGGGGCACTGTGGATATCCTGTTATTATGGGCACTGTGGATATCCTGTTATTATGGGCACTGTGGATATCACTGTTATTATGGGGCACTGTGGATATCACTGTTATATATGGGGACACTGGATATCACTGTTATTATGGGACACTGTGATATCATGTTATTAGGACACTGTGGATATCACTGTTATTATGGGGCACTGTGGATATCACTGTTTTAGGATTGATCTGTTATGGGCACTGTGGATATCACTGTTATTATGGGAGCACTGTGGATATCACTGTTATTATGGGGACACTGTGGATATCACTGTTATTATGGGAGCACTGTGGATATCTGTATATGGGAGCACTGTGGATTATGTATGGGACACTGTATCATGTTTTGGGACACTGTATATGGTATGGGGACACTGATATATCACTGTTATTATGGGACACTGTGGTATCACTGTTATTATGGGAGCACTGTGGATATCACTGTATTAGGGCATGTGGATCACTGTTATATGGACACTGTGGATTCATGTTTATGGGGACACTGTGGTATCATGTATTATGGGACACTGTGGATTACGCGTATATGGGAACACTTGTGGATATCCTGTTATATGGGGACACTGTGGTATCACTGTTATATGGGGCACTGTGGATATCCTGTATATGGGGACACTTGGTTATCACTGTTATTTGAGGAGACACTGTGGATATCACTGTTATTATGGGGACACTGTGGATATCACTGTTATTATGGGGCACTGTGGATATCACTTTATTATGGGACACTGTGGATATCACTGTTATTATGGGGACACTGTGGATATCCTGTTATTTGGGGACACTGTGATATCATGTTTTTTTTTTTTTTTTTTTTTTTTTTTTTTTTTTTTTTTTTTTTTTTTTTTTTTTTTTTTTTTTTTTTTTTTTTTTTTTTTTTTTTTTTTTTTTTTTTTTTTTTTTTTTTTTTTTTTGGCGTATAAATGTTATATGGATGTGAATAATAATTATGGGGAGCACTGTGGATTCACTGTTATTATGGGGAGCACTGTGGATATCACTGTTATTTTGAGGACACTGTGGATATCACTGTTATTTGGGACACTGTGGATATCACTGTTATATGGGGACACTGTGGATATCACTAGTTGTATATGGGAGCACTGTGGATATCACTGTTATTATGGGGACACTGTGGATATCACTGTTATTATGGGACACTGGGATATCACTGTTATTATGGAGACACTGTGGATATCACTGTTATTATGGGACACTGGGATATCACTGTTATTATGGGAGCACTGTGGATATCACTGTTATTATGGGACACTGTGGATATCACTGTTATTATGGGAGCACTGTGGATATCACTGTTATTTGAGGACACTGTGGATATCACTGTTATTTTGAGGCACTGTGGATATCGCTGTTATTATGGGGACACTGTGGATATCACTGTTTTATGGGAGCACTGTGGATATCACTGTTATTATGGGGACACTGTGGATATCACTGTTATTATGGGGAGCACTGTGGATATCACTGTTATTTGAGGACACTGTGGATATCACTGTTATTATTGGTGGGAGCACTGTGGATATCACTGTTATTATGGGAGCACTGTGGATATCACTGTTATTTGGGGACACTGTGGATATCACTGTTATTATGGGACACTGTAGATATCACTGTTAATATGGGGGCACTGTGGATATCACTGTTATATGGGGACATTGGTTCATGTTTATGAGGCACTGTGGATATCACTGTTATTATGGGGACACTGTGGATATCACTGTTATTTATGGGGACACTGTGGATATCACTTTTATTATGGGAGACTGGGATATCACTGTATTATGGGGCATGTGATATCACTTTTATTATGGGGAGCACTGTGGATATCACTGTTATTATGGGGGCACTGTAGATATCACTGTTATTATGGGGCACTGTGGATATCTGTAGCACTGTGGATATCACTGTTATTATGGGACACTGTGGATATCACTGTTATTATGGGGCACTGTGATTCACGAACTTGTTATTTTTATGGGGACTGTGGATATCACTGTTATTATGGCTGTGGTATCAGTTATTAGGGATGTGGATATCACTGTTATTATGGGGAGCACTGTGGATATCACTGTTATTATGGGGCACTGTGGATATCACTGTTATTATGGGGCACTGTGGATATCACTGTTATATGGGAGCACTGTGGATATCACTGTTATATGGGCACTGTGGATATCACTGTATTATGGGGACACTGTGGATATCACTGTTATTATGGGGACACTGTGGATATCACTGTTATTATGGGACACTGTGGATATCACTGTTATTAGGGGCACTGTGGATATCACTGTTATATGGGGACACTGTGGATATCACTGTTATATGGGGCACTGTGGATATCACTGTTTTATGGGGACACTGTGGATATCACTGTATTATGGGACACTGTGGATATCACTGTTATTATGGGGACACTGTGGATCACTGTTATATGGGACTGTGTATAGTTATTATGGGGACACTGTGGATATCACTGTTATTATGGGGCACTGTGGATTATCAAATGTTATAATGGGCACTGTGGATATCACTGTTATTATGGACACTGTGGATATCACTGTATTATGGGACACTGTGGATATCACGTTATTATGGGGGCACTGTGGATACTGTTATTATGGGGACACTGTGGATATCACTGTTATTATGGGAGCACTGTGGATATCACTGTTATTATGGGGCACTGGGATATCACTGTTATTATGGGGACACTGGATATCACTGTTATTATGGGCACTGTGGATATCACTGTTATTATGGGGACATGTGGATATCACTGTTATTATGGGCACTGTGGATATCACTGTTATTATGGGACATGTGATATCACTGTTTTGGACACGTGGAATCATTTAGGGCACTTGGATATCCGTATATGGGCACTGTGGATATCACTTTATATGGGCACTGTGATTCACTGTATTAGGGACACGTGATATCACGTATTATGGCACTGATACCGTATTAGGCATGTGATATCGTTATTGGACTGGGAATCAGTTATTGGGCGTGATATCACTGTATTGGGCACGTGATCAGTTTTATGGGCATGATACACGTTATGGCAGTGGAATCCGTATATGGCACGTGGATATCTGTTATGGGCACTGTGGATCTGTTAGGACTGTGGATCCGTTATATGGCTTGGATACATATTGGCACTGTGGATACATTTTGGACACGGGATACATTATGGACACTGGGATATCACTGTATATGGCACTGTGGATATCGTTATTATGGGCACGTGATATCACTTTATTAGGACTTATCACTTATGGGCACGGGATATCTGTATATGGGCACTGTGGATATCCGTTATAGGCACGTGATCCTTATAGGAGCTGTGGATCACTTTATTATGGCATGTGGTATCCTATTGCAGGAATCCTGTATTGGGTGATATAGTTATATGGCACTGAATCCTGTAGAATGTGATTCACGTTATTATGGGACACTGTGGATATCACTGTTATTATGGGACACTGTGGAATCACTGTTTTATGGGAGACGTGATATCACTTTATTATGGGCACTGGGATATCACTGTTATTATGGGGCACTGTGGATATCAGTTATTATGGGGGCACTGTGGATATCACTGTTATTTGGGACACTGTGGATATCACTGTTATTTGGGACACGTGGATACACGTTATATTATATGGGCACTGTGGATATCACTGTTATTATGGGACACTGTGGATATCCTTATATGGGGACACTGTGATATCACTGTTATTATGGGGCACTGTGGATATCACTGTTATTATGGGAGGCACTGTTGATATGGCTGTATATTTATGGGACACTGTGGATATCACTGTTATTATGGGCACTGTGGATATCACTGTTATTATGGGGCACTGTGGATATCACTGTTATTATGGGGCACTGTGGATATCACGTTATTATGGGGCACTGTGGATATCAGTTATTATGGGACACTGGGATATCACTGTTATTAGGGACAGGGATATCACTGTTATATGGGACACTGTGGAATCCTGTTATTATGGGGCACTGTGGATATCCTGTTATTATGGGCACTGTGGATATCATGTTATTATGGGCACTGTGGATATCCTGTTATTATGGGCACTGTGGATATCACTGTTATTATGGGCCACTGTGGATATCCTGTTATTATGGGCACTGTGGATATCACGTTATGGACCGTGGATATCTTATTATGGGCACTGTGGATATCACTGTTATTATGGGACACTGTGGATATCACTGTTATTATGGGCACTGTGGATATCACTGTTATTATGGGGCACTGTGGATATCCTGTTATTATGGGACACTGGATATCACTGTTATATGGGACACTGTGGATATCACTGTTATTATGGGACACGTGGATATCACTGTTATTAGGGCACTGTGGATATCACTGTTATTATGGGCATGTGGATATCCTGTTATTATGGGGACACTGTGATATCACTGTTATTATGGGCACTGTGGATATCACTGTTATATGGGGACACTGTGGAAACGTTATTATGGGCACGTGATATCCGTATTATGGGCACTGTGGTATCACGTTATAGGGCACTGTGGTATCACTGTTATTATGGGACACTGGGATATCACTGTTATATGGGCATGTGATATCACTGTTATTATGGGCACTGTGGATACACGTTATTATGGGACACTGGATATCACTGTTATTATGGGACACTGTATATCCTGTTTTTATGGGGCAGTGATATCCTGTTATATGGCCTGTGGATATCACTGTATTATGGGGCACTGTGATATCAGTTATTATGGGGAGCACTGTGGATATCACTGTTATTATGGGGCACTGTGGATATGACTGTTATTATGGGGACACTGGGATATCACTGTTATTATGGGGACACTGTGGATATCACTGTTATTATGGGGCACTGTGGATATCACTGTTATTTTGGGGCACTGTGGATATCACTGTTATTATGGGGGACACTGTGGATATCACTGTTATTATGGGGAACACTGTGGATATCACTGTTATTATGGGGACACTGTGGATATCACTGTTATTATGGGGCACTGTGGATATCACTGTTATTATGGGGGACACTGTGGATATCACTGTTATTATGGGGCACTGTGGATGGCCATTCATCATCACCCCATACTTTTTGGTTCAGGTCCATATATTGATACTTTGTGGGATGGGGGCGAGCAGATGACGGATTTGGTTCATGCTACAGATGAAGACTTTGAAGAAAGAGAATCAGAGGATAATGTTATTTTTTTTATTAAATGTCGTCATGTTGCTGCACTAAGACAATGAGAAGACGTTCGGATCCGTGGTACTGGGGACGTGATGCAGAGATACAGTAATAGCGTCCACATCTCTCGGCTCCTCCGACCTCTTCAGGATAAGACGTGAAGAGCTACTGAGAAAGAATCGGAGACAACACTGTCCGCATGCGGAGGAGTCTGGAGCCAAGGCGATAGGTTCTCCACAGAGTCTCTCTCTTTGGGGTGGGGACCTGGTTAAATAACTGGAGTATGTTTGGATTTTATATGGGATGAACCGTGCACGTGCCTTGCAAATGGGGCCCTGGAATCATCCCCAAGAGCCCAGCATTACGCTGCGGGAATTCTGACCACTGAGCTACTGCGAAATGTGCAAACCAATAAATTAGCACAGAAAGTGACCACTAGACTATCCTATATAATATGGGTGAGCAGACGACGGATGCTACACGTACATCCTACTCAGGAGGTCGGATGCCTGTAGGACGTAACGACAGGAACAGGTTCTCAGCAGTAAAGGGATAAGATATTGCCACAGGGAGATGCTTCCCGGACAATGAAGCCACAACTTACAGACATCACGTTGGCAGCAGGAGGGATGTGCGAGTTTACCGAAACATTACAAGTACGTCATCCTACAGGTCCATTACACATCAATACACAGACGGAGAGCAAAGTCTCTCCTACATGTGGTGAACACTCCTGAGGATCCTACAACACTTTGGAGCACCGTCCATCGTCTTCCAGAAGAAAGTAAGTTTTTGATCACCACAGACTGTCCTCAAGGTCTGAACTGATCGATCCTACAGGGCATTATTAAGAGTTCATCATGTTGTCTGTGATGGATCCATCAGCTTCACTCTTCTCCTCACGTATGGAAGAAGCCGCCATGCTCGGTTTGTCCGTGTTGGTCTGACCGGTATAATCCTGGGATTCGGACTCGTCGATGTTGGAGGCTGTTCTGAAGCTAGATTCACTGCCTACATCGCTGTTCTGCAAGGGGAGCAAGGCCTTGTGTCTCATCAGGCTGTCATCACTGTTCTTTGCCTCCAGCGAATTTTTGGGCTTCATACTTTTGTTAGACACAGAATTTTTGGAAGGTTCATCAAAACTCAAAGACAAAGTGACCGTTCCGCTGCCGAAGCTCACCTTCTGCTTGCAGCTCCTGGCTCGCTCCGCTGCTGAGGAGTGTTCATCGTGGTTGCTTTTGCTGCTTACGGAAGATGACGGAGTAGAACCTGATGACCCCCTAAGCTGTTAGATCTTTTGTGGGAGACGTTGCTACGTCTCAGAGTGGCTCTTGCTGCCACTTTGAAAGCATGAGCCACCGTGCTGCAGCGGACCTCCTCAATGGTGTTCCTGGAGGGTTTGAACAAAATGATGTAGACTTTATTAAAGAAAATGCAAGTCAGCAAGCCAAAACTGGAAGCCAGGATGGCAATGACCTCAACAGCCGACACATATTTTCCGTAGGTGCTAACGTAAGCTGGAATGAAGGAGATCCAAACGATGAAGAAGATGAGCATGCTGAAAGTAATAAACTTGGCTTCATTGAAGTTTTCAGGCAATTTTCTGGCTTTGAAGGCGAAGAAAAAGCAAATGGCCGCAAGGAGGCAAATGTAGCCAATGAGAAAGCCCAGAGCCATCAACGATCCCTCGTTACAGATGACAAAAATGATCTCATCTTCGTGATTTTTGGCGCTCTTTGGGGGTGCGGAGTAAAGCCAGATAATACAGGTCACAATCTGGACGAAGGTGCACAGGAACACCAGAAGGAACTGGAGGTTGAGGCCCCACCATTTCCTCTGAAAGCTGGTGGGTATTTTGGCCTCAAACACCAGCAAAATTCGGTTGGTCTTCACCAAGATGCAGGAGATGCACAGGACAAAGCTGATCCCGAATGTCGGCTGCCGTAACTGACATGTCCAGTCCTCGGGCTCCCCGATAAAGAACAAGGAGCTGGAGAAGCAGCACAACAGGGAGAAAAGCAGGAGGTACGAGAGCTCCCGGTTGGTGGCCTTCACGATGGGAGTATTGCGGAACTTGATGAAGACACTGGAGACAAAGGAGGTGAGACATATTCCCAGGATGGCAAACATGGTGAGCGCGATCCCAAAGGGTTCGGTCCAGGACAGGAACTCGATCTCTTTGGCAATGCAGGACGTGTGGTTATCGTTGGACCAGTAATCCATGGCGCATTTCTCACAGGCGCTCGCATCTGGCACGAAAGAAGAGACACAAATTAGTCACGATGTCAAAAACTGTGACACCAAAAAAACCCATCAGAAACCACAGTAGTAAATCTCGCCAATACATAGTAACATAGTAATATAGTTATTAAGGTTGAAGGAAGATTTAAGTCCATCTAGTTCAACCCATATCCTATCCTAACCTGCCCTAACGACGATCCCGCGGCATTTTATACTCGGCTTTCCCAGGTTCCTAAACGGCAGCATTATGGTTGGCATCGGTATAGTACAAGACAGATTGAAACAGAAGATTTCCTCCATAAGACATTTTTCGGACAATTTATTTTGGCTCATAAAAATCGTCATTCATTATTTTCATTTTCATTAGCGTTTTTTTATTCAGAGATGTTTTATCTCCTGTGGTTTTTCTTCATACGTTTATGAAGTCTCGGTAAGATAAAAAAAGGCATAAAAACAAATATAACACCTAGAGCCAAAAAGAACAGTGAGACTGGGCTGCAGAGTGTCCAGTATTCAGGCCAACATAACGTGAAAAAAGTCTTATAGAACAATCCTGAAGGTGTTTCGACGTCATAATTTTTTGTGTTCATTATCCATTTTTGGATTTTAAATATATTTAATTATTAAAAAAAAAAAAACAGCAAAAAAGGCGCTAAAAGAGATAAAAGGAACCTGAATACTAGGTGCACTGGGAGCCAGATATAAAACTTCCAATTCTCCAACAAGAATTTTGTGCTGGGACTTGAGGAACTGTGAGGAGGGCTCCCGTATGACCTGCTGCTAAGCAAACTTGTCATATATGTTATCAGAGGAATCTGCTTCTTTCTCCTCCTGGACTGATTGTTCACTCTGAATTTATTAGTTAAATCTGCAATCAGTGAAGACACACTTTCCCATTACTGAGATAGGAGATGACAGTGGGTGCTCATAAGTTCTATGGAGAACTGTAATGTCGCTTCAGGACAGCTTCTAGCGCTTCATCCTCCATAGAATTGTAAGATCACCAAGGGTCATCTCCTCCCTCAGTGATCTGAACATTTATCTTCACTGACTGCAGATTCTACCCATAAATGAGAGTGAATGACCAGTCCAGGAGGAGATAGAAGCAGATTTTTCTGATTTATTACAAAGTTTCTTATTTCCATGTGTAATATTGACTCTTTAATCACAAGGTGAATCAATACCATCCCCATATCATGGACTCTCCACTCACATCTGGTTAGTGATCAAACGGCAAATCAATTAAAACACAACACATATAAACATTCATATATATGTATATATATATGTGTATATAAATATATATATGTACAGTGGGTATGGAAAGTATTCAGACCCCTTTACATTTTTCACTCTTTGTTTCATTGCAGCCATTTGGTAAATTCAATAAAGTTCCTTTTTTCCTCATTAATGTGCACTCTGCTCCCATCTTTACTGAGAATACAGAATGTAGAAATTTTTGCAAATTTATTAAAAAAGAAAAACTGAAATCTCCCATGGTCATAAATCTTCAGCCCCTTTGCTCAGACACTCATATTCACGTCACATGCTGTCCATTTCCTTGTGATCCTCCTTGAGATGGTTCTACTCCTTCATTGGAGTCCAGCTGTGTGTAATTACACTGATATGACTTGATTTGTAAAGGCGACACCTGTCTATATAAGACCTCACAGCTCACAGTGCATGTCACACCAAATGAGAATCATGAGGTCAAAGGAACTGGCCAAGGAGCTCAGAGACAGAATTGTGGCAAGCCACAGATCTGACCAAGGTTACAAAAGAATTTCTGCTGTACTCAAGGTTCCTAAGAGCACAGTGGCCTCCATAATCCTTACATGGAAGAAGTTTGGGACCACCAGAAGTCTTCCTAGACCCGGCCGTCCAGCCAAATGAGCAATTGTGGGAGAAGAGCCTTGTGAGAGAGGTAAAGAAGAACCCCAAGATCATGTGGCTGAGCTTCACAGATGCAGTAGGGAGATGGGAGAAAGTTCCACAAAGTCACTATCACTGCAGCCTCCACCAGTCGGGTCTTTATGGCAGAGTGGCCCGACGGAAGCCTCTCTCAGTGCCAGACATATGAAAGCCGCATACAGTTTACTAAACACATGAAGGACTCCCAGACTATGAGAAATAAGATCCTCTGGTCTAGCTGAGATGAAGATAGAACTTTTGGTGATAATTCTAAGCGGTATGTGTGGAGAAAACCAGCACTGCTCATCACCTGCCCAATACAATCCCACCCAGTGAAACATGGTGGAGGCAGCATCATGCTATGGGGGTGTTTTCAGCTGCAGGGACAGGACAACTGGTTGCAATTGAAGGAAACATGAATGTGGCCAAGTACAGAGATATCCTGGATGAAAACCTCTTCCAGAGTGCTCTGGACCTCAAACTTGGCCCCAGGTTCACCTTCCAACAAGACAATGACCCAAGCACACAGCTAAAATAACAAAGGAGTGACTTCAGAACAACTCTGTGACCATTCCTGACTGACCCAGCCAGAGCCCTGACCTAAACCCAACTGAGCATCTCTGGAGAGACCTGAAAATGGCTGTCCACCAACGTTCACCATCCAACCTGACGGAACTGGA
Organism: Oophaga sylvatica; assembly: GCA_033576555.1. Lineage (NCBI taxonomy): Eukaryota > Metazoa > Chordata > Amphibia > Anura > Dendrobatidae > Oophaga > Oophaga sylvatica. Next base: position 16,789 of record JARQOD010008572.1, read on the forward strand.
GAGGATCTGCCAGGAAGAATGGCAGAGGATCCCCAAATCCAGGGGGGAAAAACTTGTATCATTCCCAAGAAGACTCATGGCTGTACTAGCCCAAAAGGTGCTTCTACTCAAACTGAGCAAAGGGGCTGAATACTTATGGCCATGGGAGATTTCAGGTTTTCTTTTTTAATAAATTTGCAAAAATTTCTACATTTGTTTTTTCAGTAAAGATGGGGAGCAGAGTGTAATTAATGAGAAAAATGAACTTTACTGAATTTACCAAATGGCTGCAATGAAACAAAGAGTGAAAAATGTAAAGGGGTCTGAATACTTTCCGAACCCACTGTGTATATATATATATAGTTATTATTTATTTCATAGCGCCATTTACTCCATGGCACTTTACATGTTAGGTGGGGTATACATAATAAATACAAGTACATATTCTTAAACAATACAAGTCACGACTGGTCCAGGAGGGAGAGGACCCTGCCCGCGAGGGCTCACAGTCTACAAGGGATGGGTGAGGATACAGTAGGTGAGGGCAGAGCTGGTCGTGCAGCGGTTTGGTGGATCGGTGGTTACTGCAGGTTGTAGGCAGGTCGGAAGAGGTCGGTCTTCAGGTTCTTTTTCAAGGTTTATATATATACTGTATATATCTGATTTAAGGAAATAACTCAAAAACTAATCAAAGTGTAAAATCAGAAGGGTTCTGTAATTCACTATACATTCTCCATAACATCCCAATACAACCCACAGTTCGAGAGGTGAGATGGACCAACCCAAACAGTAAAGTTTCGGGTTTGTGCAAGAATCCCCGAAAATGGACTTCTCCTGAAAGTCTGTGTTAGGCCGGTGTCATATTTGCGAGTGTGATGCAAGAAACTCGCACAAGTTCCTCACATCAACACCAGCACATGCCGCCGGCACTCCGACCGGAGCATGCGGCTGCATGTATTTCTATGCAGCCTCACTCTCCGGTCCGACTGCCGGCGGTAGTGCAGGGTGTTGATGCGAGAGACTCGTGCGAGTTTCTCGAATCACACTCACAAGTGTGACACCGGCCTTACTGTTCAGGTTTGGCAGCCAGAAGAAAGCTTGTTGAAAGTCTGCACTGTAACCAATCAACAACCTTTTACTGTGTGGGCCCTTCCGGCTCAATCACAGCCATGTCAAGTAGAGTCATGGCTTTGACTGGCTGGCACACTGTGTAAAACAACATAAAAAAATGTGTGTTCCCCTCTATTCCCCTTTATTCTTCATAACAAGCGCAGATAAAGCAGACAGCTGCAGGCTGCAACCCTCAGCTTTCAGCTTAATCTTGGCTGGTTATCAAAAATAATGGGGTCCCCATGCCGTTTTTTAAAAATTATTTAAACCAGATCACACTGAACTGAGCGTGAGAACACGGCTGTGTGTGACCTTAATGATGTCACCGCCGGTCATACACAGCCGCGTTCTCATGCTCAGCTCAGTTTGATCTGGTTGCCGGGCTGGGCGGTAACATTTGTCACAGCTCAGCAATGTAACCAGATGTAGCAGAGTTGAAGCTCATTGTAGAACATCAGCATTATGGATTATTTTATGGATTATTGGTGGACAGGTCAAGATTACTTAGATTTTTTATTTTTATGTAAATAAAGAAGGGGAAAAAGAGATTTTGTTGAGGAGTGTTTTGTTGAATTAAAGGACTTTTTTTTCTGTGTGTGTCTTTATTACTTTTCACTACAGGGTTAGTAATGGGTGTGTCTGATAGACACCTCTCCATTACTGACCCCTGAATATGATGTCAGCAGCCATTAAACAGCTGACATCAACCCCAAAACCATTACTCCACTTGGCAACACACCAGGGCAAGTGGGAAGAACAAAGACAAAGCGCCAGAATTGGTGCATCAAATGGATGAGCCATTTCTATGGTGGCTGAGAGCTGATGTTTTTAGTCTGGGAGGGGCACAATATCCAATAGCTTTTCTCAGCTTAGTAATATTAGTCTGCAGCTGTGTGTTTAGCCTTTGCTGGTTATTAAATATACGGGGACCACACATATTTTTTGGGTGGGGTCCTCCATTTTAATAACCAGCATAGGCTACACAGACAGCTGTGGCTTGATATTAATAGCCTGGGAAGCTTCACGGATATTGTCCCCTTCCCAGAATAATAACACCAGCCATCTGCTTTCCCTCAGCTGGTTAGTAAAATTATGGTGGACCCCCACATCATTTTTTCTTTTATTTATTAGCTAAGTACATGTACAGTAAGGTACACACGCACTTTACTAATTATCACACTGACATATTTCTCACTATGCTCTGGCACCGGCTGGTGAATACTCTCATCAGCATTGCCTGCTCTTGCTGCTATGAGCGAGACCAGGCTTACGCTGATGAGAGTAGTAGTCATCAGATGACAACTGACCGGCGGTAACCTTTTACAGCTGCTGGTTCACACGCTGTCATCTGTGCGACAGCGTGGGAACTACAGCTCTGTGACCGACGGTAGCGTCAGTAAGGTTACCGCTGATCAGAGCCGGTGTTTCCCACTTCCTTATTAGATTGTTATATTAAATAGATGAACATTTAATATGAAACCAGACAGCCCCATTCAGGATTACCACCATGTTGACTAGAGCGTTCTCCCGGCCACCATGCATTTGTAATGTGCTTTCTTATTTTTATGGAATTTTGCTAATTAAAAAAAAAGTATTTTATCAAGAATTCCAGTGTTGGGTGAATATAAAAAGAAAATAAAAAAAATAAATGTAAATAAAAAAAAAATTAAAATCATAATGAAAATTGTTTTGACAATTTTTTTTCACTATTTCTGTGCAATCAATAAATAAGTTACAGCCATTTCCCAACATTCAGTCATAACTAGTTTGGATTTCCATCTCCTTTGATAATTTTATTCCCCATGTATCACTCAGGGGAAGGTAGACGTGACCTCCAGCACCAGAAAGAGGGACCTTAACTTATCCTATTACCTGTCTCATCTGCATACTCCCCGTCTGGACAGTCCTCACAGCTAAAACAGCAGGTGGGCTCTCCTTCGATGATGCCCTTCCTGGTGCCTTCCTGGCAGATTCTGCTGCAGTTGGAAAAAGGAACCTGGAGAGAATAAAATGATTTAGTATCTGACAGCTGTAATAAGTGAAAATGTCAAGAAGATGGTGATTAAAGAACTTGAGCTGTCACACTGATTATCTCCAGCAGGTGGCGATATATGAATATGAGCTGTCACACTGATTATCTCCAGCAGGTGGCGATATATGAATATGAGCTGTTACACTGATTATCTCCAGCAGGTGGCGAATATAAATATGAGCTGTTACACTGATTATCTCCAGCAGGTGGCGATATATAAATATGAGCTGTTACACTGATTATCTCCAGCAGGTGGCGATATATAAATATGAGCTGTTACACTGATTATCTCCAGCTGGTGGCGATATATGAATATGAGCTGTTACACAGACTATCTCCAGCAGGTGGCGATATATGAATATGAGCCGTTACACTGATTATCTCTAGCAGGTGGCGATATATGAATATGAGCTGTCACACTGATTATCTCCAGCAGGTGGCGATATATGAATGAGCAGTTACACAGACTATCTCCTGCAGGTGGCGATATATGAATATGAGCTGTTACACTGATTATCTCCAGCAGGTGGCGAATATGAATATGAGCTGTCACACTGATTATCTCCAGCAGGTGGCGATATATGAATATGAGTTGTCACACTGATTATCTCCAGCAGGTGGCGATATATGAATATGAGCTGTTACACTGATTATCTCCAGCAGGTGGCGATATATGAATATGAGCTGTCACACTGATTATCTCCAGCAGGTGGCGATATATGAATATGAGCTGTCACACTGATTATCTCCAGCAGGTGGCGATATATGAATATGAGTGTTACACTGATTATCTCCAGCAGGTGGCGATATATGAATATGAGCTGTTACACTGATTATCTCCAGCAGGTGGCGATATATACACATGAAATGTCACCAAGAGAATGGCTGGAAGTGAGCAGCAGAGGTGCTCTGTACAGAGAGACGTCCGGGTCACACGTCTTACTCACTGAATTCAGATTTTCCTTCAACATCACTGCTCTCGTTCCCCCTCTATTAAACATCTGTGCCCTCCGCCATGCCAACTACCTTCATGGCTGTTGGTACAGAGCTCACTGATACCAACGCGGTGCTGTAATAGCAGTTACTGGGTAACAAGTCCGACCATGACATTTCTTCCCCATGAATCATCTGTGAGAGATAATATTGATAAGTGAAGACCTTGTAACTAGAGATGGGTGAACCGCGGTACGGTGTCCATACTGAACACCCACTGTCCGGGCATGGACACCGAACACGGACTTCACCAGGAAGTCCGTGTTAGTGTTGGGGTTCGGCCTCCTCGAACATCGGGTGTTTGCCGCGCCGTCATCTCAATGACAGAGCGGCAAACACTTCTGAACAGCGGTAAATTCATCACTGTTAATCAGACAGTTTATAAAGTTTACCTCCACTCATTGGCGTGGGACAGAACGACGGACAGGTGAGGGATATTGTTGTTTTTTATTTTTGGTTTATTACAGCAGACGAGGCTTCGGTGGAATTAGGCATTAGGTGAGTATAATTGTGTTTGTGATTTTTAAATAAAAATGGAAAACTGTGTTTAGTCTTAGTTCTAATAAAAGACTTTATTCTGGCAGTGTCTTTATTTACCATGTAACTATAGGATTAGTAATGGATAGGTGTCTTATAGACGCTTCTCCATTACTAAGCCGAGGGCTTGATGTCACCTGACAATACAAAGGTGACATCAACTCACAAATATGAACCTCACTTGCCACCGCTACAGGGCAAGAGGGAAGAGCCGGGCAAAGCACCAGAATTGGCAGATCGATGTTCCTTTTCTTGGTGACTGTGGGCTGCTATTTTTAGGCTGGAGGTGGGTTAATATCCATGGCCCCTTACCAGCCTGAAAATACCAACACCCAGCTGTCTGCTTTTGCTTGGCTGGTTGTCAATATTGGGGGGTTGTCCACGCAATTTTTTTAAAATTATTTAACTAAAAAATATGGCGTGGGGACCCCTCTATTCTTGATAACCAGCCTTGCTAATGCTGACAGCCGATGGTTGCCGCCCCCAGCTGTGAGTTTTGCCTGGCTGGTTATAGAAAATACAGGGGAACCCATGGATTTTTTTTAGATTGATTTGTTTGCAGCGCAGGAGCGGCTAATGAATGCTCCCATCATCCGCTCCGGCTCTCACTGTTATCAGTGGCAGCAGGTGTCGGCTGAAGGGAGCAGTAGTCCCATCAGCTCACGCCAATGACGGGAGGTAAACTCTATACCTCCGATCACAGCTGTGCACTCACGCTGTCATTTGACAGCGTTGGAACCACGGGTCTCTGATCAGAAGCGGTGTTTGCCACGCTGTCATGCACATGACATTGTGGCAAACATTGGATGTTCGGGCCCCCCATTCAAGTGAATGGCATTCGGGTACTGTTCTGGTCCCTTAACTTAACTGTTCGGCCGGACCTGAACATCCAGGGGTCCGCTCATCTCTACCCGAAACGCCGCAGAGCGGGGTGGGGGCAAGTGCTGAGGAGCAGAGGGCAGAAAAGTCTTCACCCCTCTGCTGACCCCATAACTGCAGGGTCCAGACCACTTCTGGTATCAGCACAAACACTCCACCCGCTGGGAGCTCCGTGGCCGAGCAGTTGCACGCAGCCGTACATCACCAAGCACAATGCCGAGCGTTGGATGGAGTAGTGTAAAGCCGACACCACTGGACTCTGGAGGAGACGTGTTGTGTGCAGTGACGGATCGCACTTCTCTGTCTCCGTCTGATGGAGGAGTCTGGTTTTGGAGATTCCAGGAGAATGTTACCCCCTGACTGCATTGTGCCCCCTGTACAGATGGTGGAGGGAGATAATGCTATGGGCTGTTATCAGGGGACGGCCCCTATGTACACACATCATGGCTGCTTACCTCTCGGGAGAATCCGCTCCATAAAATTTTGCTCTCATTGATGAACAGGCGCTCGCCTTTCTTGGCGTAGACATTATAGTGGCCGATGTCTTCAAACACGACTTCATCTGAGCCGTCCTCCTTCGTCAGGTGCCAATTAATGATGGTGTAATTCCCCACCAAGTCGCCAAAATCATTGAAGTCCACGTGCTCCCCAATATTATTAGTGAAATTAAGGTGCCGAAGGTGTTTCAGGACCTAAAAGATAAAGAGAAGACTTATCTGCTCTGACAATCTGTAATAATAGAAAGATAAATGAAAGATTATACTCCAGAGCTGCACTCACTATTCTGCTGGTGCAGTCACTGTGTACATACATTACATTACTGATCCTGAGTTACCTCCTGTATTATACTCCAGAGCTGCACTCACTATTCTGCTGGTGCAGTCACTGTGTACATACATTACATTACTGATCCTGAGTTACATCCTGTATTATACTCCAGAGCTGCACTCACTATTCTGCTGGTGCAGTCACTGTGTACATACATTACTGATCCTGAGTTACCTCCTGTATTATACCCCAGAGCTGCGCTCACTATTCTGCTGGTGCAGTCACTGTGTACATACATTACATTACTGATCCTGAGTTACATCCTGTATTATACTCCAGAGCTGCACTCACTATTCTGCTGGTGCAGTCACTGTGTACATACATTACTGATCCTGAGTTACATCTTGTATTATACTCCAGAGCTGCACTCACTATTCTGCTGGTGCAGTCACTGTGTACATACATTACTGATCCTGAGTTACATCTTGTATTATACTCCAGAGCTGCACTCACTATTCTGCTGGTGCAGTCACTGTGTACATACATTACATTACTGATCCTGAATTACATCCTGTATTATACTCCAGAGCTGCGCTCACTATTCTGCTGGTGCAGTCACTGTGTACATACATTACATTACTGATCCTGAGTTACATCCTGTATTATACTCCAGAGCTGCACTCACTATTCTGCTGGTGCAGTCACTGTGTACATACATTACATTACTAATCCTGAGTTACCTCCTGTATTATACTCCAGAGCTGCACTCACTATTCTGCTGGTGCAGTCACTGTGTACATACATTACTGATCCTGAGTTACATCCTGTATTATACTCCAGAGCTGCGCTCACTATTCTGCTGGTGCAGTCACTGTGTACATACATTACATTACTAATCCTGAGTTACCTCCTGTATTATACTCCAGAGCTGCACTCACTATTCTGCTGGTGCAGTCACTGTGTACATACATTACTGATCCTGAGTTACATCCTGTATTATACTCCAGAGCTGCACTCACTATTCTGCTGGTGCAGTCACTGTGTACATACATTACATTACTGATCCTGAGTTACATCCTGTATTATACTCCAGAGCTGCACTCACTATTCTGCTGGTGCAGTCACTGTGTACATACATTACATTACTGATCCTGAGTTACATCCTGTATTATACTCCAGAGCTGCACTCACTATTCTGCTGGTGCAGTCACTGTGTACATACATTACATTACTGATCCTGAGTTACATCCTCTATTATACCCAGAGCTGCACTCACTATTCTGCTGGTGCAGTCACTGTATACATACATTACATTACTGATCCTGAGTTACATCCTGTATTATACCCAGAGCTGCACTCACTATTCTGCTGGTGCAGTCACTGTGTACATACATTACATTACTGCTCCTGAGTTACATCCTGTATTATACCCAGAGCTGCACTCACTATTCTGCTGGTGCAGTCACTGTGTACATACATTACATTACTGATCCTGAGTTACATCCTGTATTATACCCAGAGCTGCACTCACTATTCTGCTGGTGCAGTCACTGTGTACATACATTACATTACTGCTCCTGAGTTACATCCTGTATTATTCCCAGAGCTGCACTCACTATTCTGCTGGTGCAGTCACTGTGTACATACATACATTACTGATCCTGAGTTACATCCTGTATTATACCCCAGAGCTGCACTCACTATTCTGCTGGTGCAGTCACTGTGTACATACATTACATTACTGATCCTGAGTTACCTCCTGTATTATACCCCAGAGCTGCACTCACTATTCTGCTGGTGCAGTCACTGTGTACATACATTACATTACTGATCCTGAGTTACCTCCTGTATTATACTCCAGAGCTGCACTCACTATTCTGCTGGTGCAGTCACTGTGTACATACATTACATTACTGATCCTGAGTTACATCCTGTATTATACCCAGAGCAGCACTCACTATTCTGCTGGTGCAGTCACTGTGTACATACATTACATTACTGATCCTGAGTTACATCCTGTATTATACCCAGAGCTGCACTCACTATTCTGCTGGTGCAGTCACTGTGTACATACATTACATTACTGATCCTGAGTTACCTCCTGTATTATACTCCAGAGCTGCACTCACTATTCTGCTGGTGCCAACACTGTGCACATACATTACATTACTGATCCTGAGTTACATCCTGTATTATACTCCAGAGCTGCACTCACTATTCTGCTGGTGCAGTCACTGTGTACATACATTACATTACTGATCCTGAGTTACATCCTGTATAATACTCCAGAGCTGCACTCACTATTCTGCTGGTGGAATCACTGTGTACATACATTACATTACTGATCCTGAGTTACATCTTGTATTATACTCCAGAGCTGCACTCACTATTCTGCTGGTGGAATCACTGTGTACATACATTACATTACTGATCCTGAGTTACATCTTGTATTATACTCCAGAGCTGCACTCACTATTCTGCTGGTGCAGTCACTGTGTACATACATTACATTACTGATCCTGAGTTACATCCTGTATTATACTCCAGAGCTGCACTCACTATTCTGCTGGTGCAGTCACTGTGTACATACATTACATTACTGATCCTGAGTTACATCCTGTATTGTACTCCAGAGCTGCACTCACTATTCTGCTTTTGCAGTCACTGTGTACATACATTACATTACTGATCCTGAGTTACATCCTGTATTATACTCCAGAGCTGCACTCACTATTCTGCTGGTGCAGTCACTGTGTACATACATTACATTACTGATCCTGAGTTACATCCTGTATTATACTCCAGAGCTGCACTCACTTTTCTGCTGGTGCAGTCACTGTGTACATACATTACATTACTGATCCTGAGTTACATCCTGTATTATACTCCAGAGCTGCACTCACTATTCTGCTGGTACAGTCACTGTGTACATACATTACATTACTGATCCTGAGTTACATCCTGTATTATACTCCAGAGCTGAACTCACTATTCTGCTGGTGCATTTACTGTGTACATACATTACATTACTGATCCTGAGTTACATCCTGTATTATACTCCAGAGCTGCACTCACTATTCTGCTGGTGGAATCACTGTGTACATAAATTACATTACTGATCCTGAGTTACATACTGTATTATATCCCAGAGCTGCACTCACTATTCTGCTGTTGCAGTCACTGTGTACTGTTGTGAATGGGTTTGAGATGAGTTCTGAGCAGAGGCTCCCTCTGGTGGTTACAAGCGGTACTAGTGAAGATTGTGAGGACTGGGAATCAGGTGTTACTGACTGGTCTTATATAAGGGAGTCATTTTCCCATCAGGGTTGCCGGTGATCAATTGTTCTGGTCTGAATCCTTCATTCCAGTTTCCCTTGTAGCCTGCTGTGTCGTGTCTGCATCTCCTGCTACCAGATAAGAATTTTTCTTCTTTTGTGTTGTTGCTATATTTTTGCATTTTGTCCTGCACTTCTTTGGGGGCCTTCAGGGTCCCCTCCGGGGGCTTTTGCCCTCTCAGTTTAGTTCAGCCACTGAGTTTTGTTCTTTTGCTTTTTCCAGTTTTTTCAGTGGCTGCTGTTTTGATTTTGTTACACCAGAGAACTAATTTAGGTGGTAGAGGTCGTGTGATCTCAGGTGATTTTGAAATTAGTAGAGTTGGTGTTTTTTCAGGGTTTTCTGGGATTGCAGTAAGTACCCTTCCTATGCTTTTCTATTTAGATAGTTTGGGCCCCAGCGTTTGCTCATACTATTTTCTTTCTGTGTCAGTATTTCCTCTTGTCTAACCGCCATTACATGTTTGGGGGCTTTCTATTATCTTTGGGGTTCTGCTCCGGGGCAGATAGCTTTCCTATTTCTATCTTTAGGTGTAGTTAGTTTCTCAGGCTGTGACGAGGCGTCTAGGACCAACGTAGGAACGCTCCACGGCTGCCTCTAGTTGTGGTGGTTAGTCAGGGTACTGCAATCCCATAGATTCCAACTGCTCTGGTGTATTTCCTTTTTTACCTGCACTCCTCAGCTACCGAAACATAACAGTGTACATACATTACATTACTGATCCTGAGTTACATCCTGTATTATACTCCAGAGCTGCACTCACTATTCTGCTGGTGGAATCACTGTGTACATACATTACATTACTGATCCTGAGTTACATCCTTTATTATACTCCAGAGCTGCACTCACTATTCTGCTGGTACAGTCACTGTGTACATACATTACATTACTGATCCTGAGTTACATCCTGTATTATACTCCAGAGCTGCACTCACTATTCTGCTGGTGCAGTCACTGTGTACATACATTACAGTACTGATCCTGAGTTACATCCTGTATTATACTCCAGAGCTGCACTCACTATTCTGCTGGTGCAGTCACTGTGTACATACATTACATTACTGATCCTGAGTTACATCCTGTATTATATCCCAGAGCTGCACTCACTATTCTGCTGGTGCAGTCACTGTGTACATACATTACATTACTGATCCTGAGTTACATCCTGTATTATATCCCAGAGCTGCACTCACTATTCTGCTGGTGCAGTCACTGTGTACATACATTACATTACTGATCCTGAGTTACATCCTGTATTATATCCCAGAGCTGCACTCACTATTCTGCTGGTGCAGTCACTGTGTACATACATTACATTACTGATCCTGAGTTACATCCTGTATTATACTCCAGAGCTGCACTCACTATTCTGCTGGTGCAGTCACTGTGTACATACATTACATTACTGATCCTGAGTTACATCCTGTATTATACCCCAGAGCTGCACTCACTATTCTGCTGTTGCAGTCACTGTGTACATACATTACATTACTGATCCTGAGTTACCTCCTGTATTATACTCCAGAGCTGCACTCACTATTCTGCTGGTGAAGTCACTGTACATACATTACATTACTGATCCTGAGTTACATCCTGTATTATACCCCAGAGCTGCACTCACTATTCTGCTGGTGCAGTCACTGTGTACATACATTACATTACTGATCCTGAGTTACATCTTGTATTATACTCCAGAGCTGCACTCACTATTCTGCTGGTGCAGTCACTGTGTACATACATTACTGATCCTGAGTTACCTCCTGTATTATACCCCAGAGCTGCACTCACTATTCTGCTGGTGCAATCACTGTGTACATACATTACATTACTGATCCTGAGTTACCTCCTGTATTATACCCAGAGCTGCACTCACTATTATGCTGGTGCAGTCACTGTGTACATACATTACTGATCCTGAGTTATATTCTGCATTTTGCTCCAGAGCTGCACTCACTATTCTGCTGTTGCAGTCACTGTGTACATACATTACTGATCCTGAGTTATATTCTGCATTTTGCTCCAGAGCTGCACTCACTATTCTGCTGGTGGAATCACTGTATGCAATTTGCTGTGCAGCATTTGATAATCAGTCTCTGTTTCTTGCGGGCCTCAGAGCTGCACTCTGGCTGCGGTCAGGTCACATACAGGAGTGTAGGCAGGGCTTTGTTGTGCAGACAGTATGGCTGGGATTGTTGGCAGGTTTCTTGCTTTCTAAGTATCTTCCTTCACTTCCATAAATACGGATCTAAGGATCAGATCCGGTAAAACATAAAAACAAAAGTGGAAGGGAAGCGTCCGCCCTCGCTGCGCAGGATACGGTGTACACGGCGACACACGCACAGATTACACTTCTTGTGTTACTTTGTATACCAGGATGGCCGGGAGATATAAATATACAGAATTTCCTGCTCCTCTATTTACAGTGCGAGGAGGGAATGAGTTCAGCCCGGGCTTTGTCCTTTAGTCACATTGTCATCATTGCTGTAGGTTCAATGTTCCCACATTACAGGAGTCAGAACTCCAAACTATGCCTCTGCCTATGTGCAGACACCACTAGAGGGTGCACTGCAGACACCACTAGAGGGAGCACTGCAGACACCATAAGAGGGAGCACTGCAGACACCACTAGAGGGAGCACTGCAGACACCACAAGAGGGAGCACTGCAGACACCACTAGAGGGAGCACTGCAGACACCACTAGAGGGAGCACTGCAGACACCACTAGAGGGAGCACTGCAGAAAACACTAGAGGGAGCACAGCAGACACCATAAGAGGGAGCACTTCAGACACCACTAGAGGGAGCACTGCAGACACCACAAGAGGGAGCACTGCAGACACCACTAGAGGGAGCACTGCAGACACCATAAGAGGGAGCACTGCAGACACCACTAGAGGGAGCACTGCAGAAAACACTAGAGGGAGCACTGCAGACACCACTAGAGGGAGCACTGCAGACACCACTAGAGGGAGCGAGGGAGCACTGCAGAAAACACTAGAGGGAGCACAGCAGACACCATAAGAGGGAGCACTTCAGACACCACTAGAGGGAGCACTGCAGACACCACAAGAGGGAGCACTGCAGACACCACTAGAGGGAGCACTGCAGACACCATAAGAGGGAGCACTGCAGACACCACTAGAGGGAGCACTGCAGAAAACACTAGAGGGAGCACTGCAGACACCATAAGAGGGAGCACTGCAGACACCACTAGAGGGAGCACTGCAGACACCACTAGAGTGAGCACTGCAGAAAACACTAGAGGGAGCACAGCAGACACCACTAGAGGGAGCACTGTAGACACCACTAGAGGGAGCACTGCAGACACCATTAGAGGGAGCACTGCAGACACCACTAGAGGGAGCACTGCAGACACCACTAAGGGAGTACTGCAGACACCACTAGAGGGAGCACTGCAGACACCATTAGAGGGAGCACTGCAGACACCACTAGAGGGAGCACTGCAGACACCATTAGAGGGAGCACTGCAGACACCATTAGAGGGAGCACTGCAGACACCACTAGAGGAGCACTGCAGACACCACTAGAGGGAGCACTAGCAGACACCACTAGAGGGAGCACTGCAGACAACACTAGAGGGAGCACTGCAGAAAACACTAGAGGGAGCACTGCAGACACCACTAGAGGGAGCACTGCAGACACCACTAGAGGGAGCACTGCAGACAACACTAGAGAGAGAGCACTGCAGGAAACACTAGAGGAGCACTGCAGACACCACTAGAGGGAGCACTGCAGACACCACAAGAGGGAGCACTGCATATATCATTGCATATATACTGTCCTCTTGTAAACTGTGCTCTTAAATACTGTCTTCCTGTATACTGTGCTCCTGTATACTGCCCTTCTGTATAATGTGCTCCAGTATACTGTCCTCCAGTATACTGGGTGTTCTGCACTTGCTCTTTATAATGCTCCATCCGGCATCTTGGGGAATAATCAGGACAGAGATGGAGGATTAAACAACATCTAGTGTTCTGCACTGCAGACACCACTACATGAAGCCAGCACATACCACCAGATGGAGCACTGCAGACACCACCAGAGGGAGCACTGCAGATACCACTACATGAAGCCCAGCACATACCACCAGATGGAGCACTGCAGAACCACTAGAGGGAGAACTGCAGACACCACTAGAGGGAGCACTGCAAACACCACCAGATGGAGCACTGCAGAACCACTAGAGGGAGAACTGCAGACACCACTAGAGGGAGCACTGCAAACACCACCAGATGGAGCACTGCAGAACCACTAGAGGGAGCACTGCAGACACCACTAGAGGGAGAACTGCAGGCACCACTAGAGGGAACAATGCAGACGCCACTAGAGCGAGCACTGTAGATACCACTAGAGGGAGCACTGCAGACACCACTAGAGGGAGTACTGCAGACACCACTAGAGGGAGCACTGAAGACACCACTAGAGGGAGCACTGCAGACATCACTCAAGGGAGCACTGCAGACACCATTAGATGGATCACTGCAGACACCACTAGAGGGAGAACTGCAGGCACCACTAGAGGAAACAATGCAGACGCCACTAGAGCGAGCACTGTAGACACCACTAGAGGGAGCACTGCAGACACCACTAGAGGGAGCACTGCAGACATCACTCAAGGGAGCACTGCAGACACCACTAGAAGAGCACTGCAGACACCACTAGATGGAGAACTGCAGACACCATTAGAGGGAGCACTGCAGACACCACTAGAGGGAACAATGCAGACGCCACTAGAGCGAGCATTGCAGACACCACTAGAGGGAGCACTGCAGACACCACTAGAGGGAGCACTGCAGACACCAAAAGAGGGAGAACTGCAGGCACCACTAGAGGGAACAATGCAGACGCCACTAGAGCGAGCACTGTAGATACCACTAGAGGGAGCACTGCAGACACCACTAGAGGGAGTACTGCAGACACCACTAGAGGGAGCACTGAAGACACCACTGAGGGAGCACTGCAGACATCACTCAAGGGAGCACTGCAGACACCATTAGAGGGACACTGCAGACACCACTAGAGGGAGAACTGCAGGCAACCACTAGAGGAAACAATGCAGACGCTACTAGAGCGAGCACTGTAGACACCACTAAGGGAGCACTGCAGACACCACTAGTGGGAGCACTGCAGACATCACTCAGGGAGCACTGCAGACACCACTGAAGAGCACTGCAGACACCACTAGATGGAGAACTGCAGCACCATTAGGGAGCACTGCAGACACCACTAGAGGGAACAATGCAGACGCCACTAGAGCGAGCATTGCAGACACCACTAGAGGGAGCACTGCAGACACCACTAGAGGGGCACTGCAACACCAATAGAGGGAGCACCGCAGACATCACTCAAGGGAGTACTGCAAACACAGCTAAAAGGAGCACTGCAGACACCACTAGAGGGAGCACTGCAGACACTACTAAGGGAGTACAGATTGCTGACATCATAGTGTGAATGTTATGCTGTTTAGCTCCCTCTAGTGGCGGCATCCGGAATGTGTTTCCACATCACTCAAGGGAGCACTGCAGACACCATTAGAGGGATCACTGCAGACACCACTAGAGGGAGAACTGCAGGCACCACTAGAGGAAACAATGCAGACGCCACTAGAGCGAGCACTGTAGACACCAACTAGAGGGAGCACTGCAGACACCACTAGAGGGAGCACTGCAGACATCACTCAAGGGAGCACTGCAGACACCACTAGAAGAGCACTGCAGACACCACTAGATGGAGAACTGCAGACACCATTAGAGGGAGCACTGCAGACACCACTAAGGGAACAATGCAGACGCCACTAGAGCGAGCATTGCAGACACCACTAGAGGGAGCACTGCAGACACCACTAGAGGGAGCACTGCAGACACCAATAGAGGGAGCACTGCAGACATCACTCAAGGGAGTACTGCAAACACAGCTAAAAGGAGCACTGCAGACACCACTAGAGGAGCACTGCAGACACTACTAGAGGGAGTACAGATTGCTGACATCATAGTGTGAATGTTATGCTTGTTAGCTCCCTCTAGTGGCGGCATCCGAATGTGTTTCCACAGCAGGTTTAACATAAAAAATAATAGGCAACATGGGGCTCATTGAAGAGATTTCTATGCAGATACTACCAGGTAACTGCAGTCGGTAGACACACACATATTAAATGAGAAAAATCTGGAGGTCAACTCATAGCAGTCTGAACTGCATCAGCAGCAAAAGCTAAATAGTGTTCTAAGGTCAGAATAGTGATACAATCATCCTCCTTATTAGACAATGTCACTAAATTACCATGGAGTGGACGGGGGACGTTTGTATTCGGAACCACAATCTATAAGTGTGAAAAATTTGTTATTTTTCAGTATTCATTAACTTCATGTTAATTATTTTTAAATGTATCTCAGTTCATAGTCCTTTCACATCATATTCCTGCGATGTCATATTCATGTGATGTCCTATTAATGTGATGTCATATTCCTGTGATGTCCTCCTGTGTACTGTGCTCCTGTGTACTGTGCTCCTGTGTACTGTCCCCTGTGTACTGTCCTCCTGTATACTGTGCTCCTGTGTACTGTCCTCCTGTGTACTGTCCTCCTGTGCACTGTCCTCCTGTATACTGTGCTCCTGTGTACTGTGCTCCTGTGCACTGTCCTCCTGTGTAACTGTCCTCCTGTGCACTGTCCTCCTGTATACTGTGCTCCTGTGTACTGTGCTCCTGTGCACTGTCCTCCTGTGTACTGTCCTCCTGTATACTGTCCTCTGTATACTGTGCTCCTGTGCACTGTCCTCCTGTGCACTGTCCTCCTGTATTCTGTCCTCCTGTATACTGTACTCCTGTGCACTGTCCTCCTGTTTACTGTCCTCCTGTGCACTGTCCTCTGTATACTGTGCTCCTGTGCACTGTCCTCCTGTGTACTGTCCTCCTGTGCACTGTCCTCCTGTATTCTGTCCTCCTGTGTACTGTCCTCCTGTGTACTGTCCTCCTGTGCACTGTCCTCCTGTATACTGTGCTCCTGTGTACTGTGCTCCTGTGCACTGTCCTCCTGTGTACTGTCCTCCTGTATACTGTCCTCCTGTATACTGTCTCTGTATACTGTGCTCCTGTGCACTGTCCTCCTGTGCACTGTCCTCCTGTATTCTGTCCTCCTGTATACTGTACTCCTGTGCACTGTCCTCCTGTGTACTGTCCTCCTGTGCACTGTCCTCTGTATACTGTGCTCCTGTGCACTGTCCTCCTGTGTACTGTCTCCTGTGCACTGTCCTCCTGTATTCTGTCCTCCTGTATACTGTACTCCTGTGCACTGTCCTCCTGTGTACTGTCCTCCTGTGCACTGTCCTCCTGTATTCTGTCCTCCTGTATACTGTACTCCTGTGCACTGTCCTCCCCGTGTACTGTCCCCCTGTGCATCTGTCCTCCTGTATACTGTCCTCTGTATACTGTGCTCCTGTGCACTGTCCTCCTTCTGCTACTATTCTGTCCTCCTGTATACTGTACTCCTGTGCACTGTCCTCCTGTGTACTGTCCTCCTGTGCACTGTCCTCCTGTATTCTGTCCTCTGTATACTGTGCTCCTGTGCACTGTCCTCCTGTGTACTGTCCTCCTGTGCACTGTCCTCCTGTATTCTGTCCTCCTGTATACTGTACTCCTGTGCACTGTCCTCCTGTGTACTGTCCTCCTGTGCACTGTCCTCCTGTATTCTGTCCTCCTGTATACTGTACTCCTGTGCACTGTCCTCCTGTGCACTGTCCTCCTGTATTCTGTCCTCTGTATACTGTGCTCCTGTGCACTGTCCTCCTGTGTACTGTCCTCCTGTGCACTGTCCTCCTGTATACTGTGCTCCTGTGCACTGTCCTCCTGTATTCTGTCCTCCTGTATACTGTACTCCTGTGCACTGTGCTCCTGTGTACTATCCCCCTGTATACTGTGCTCCTGTGCACTGTCCTCCTGTGCACTGTCCTCCTGTATACTATGCTCCTGCATACAATGCTTCTGTATACTGTATTCATGTATACTGTGATCCTGTATACTTTGCTCCTATACACTGTCCTCCTGTATACTGCCCTCCTGTATACTGTCATCCTTCATAATATCCTCCTGTATAATGTCCTCCTGTATACTGTCCTCCTGTATACTGTAATTCTGTATACTGTCCTCCTGTATACTATGCTCCTGTAAACTGTCCTCCTGCATACTATGCTCCTGTATACTGTGCTCCTGTATACTATCCTCCTGTATACTGTGCTCCTGCACACTGTCCTAATGTATACTGTCCTTCTGTATACTGTCCTCCTGTATACTAGGCTCTTGTTTACTGTCCTCCTGTATACTGTCCTCCTGTATACTATACTCCTGTAAACTGTCCTCCTGTATAATGTCCTCCTGTATACTGTGCTCTTGAATACTGTCCTCCTGTATTCTGCCCTCCTGTATACTGTGCTCCTGCACACTGTCCTAATGTATACTGTCCTTCTGTATACTGTCCTCCTGTATACTAGGCTCTGTTTACTGTCCTCCTGTATACTGTCCTCCTGTATACTATGCTCCTGTAAACTGTCCTCCTGTATAATGTCCTCCTGTATACTGTGCTCTTGAATACTGTCCTCCTGTATTCTGCCCTCCTGTATACTGCCCTCCTGTATGCTGTCCTCCT
>JARQOD010008573.1:0-35072 GCA_033576555.1 Oophaga sylvatica
ATTATCGAAAGGCCGATAGAGCTAATATCGGCCGATAGCCGATATTTGCATTATTGTATCGCTCAACACTAGTTATATAACCTAGATTTTGGTAACTTAGCATCAGGAAGCAATTTTATAGCACAGTCATATGCGCGATGAGGAGGTAATTCTTGACACCCTTCCTCTGAAAACACATCCTCAAAGTCCTCCAGAAAAGGAGGTAAGGTTCTAGGCACGACCGTACCGATGACCGTGTTCATGCAGTTACTATTGCAAAATTCACCCCACTGGCTTATCTCTCTGGATTGCCAATTAATAACTGGGTTATGTTTAGTTAATCAAGGAAGTCCCAACACAATAGGAGTGGGAAGGCCCTCCAACACATAACAAGACAATAGTTCTTTATGTATTGCCCCCACTCGAAGGTCTATGTTATGCACGGCTTGCACAAAGCTACCTTGACCGAGAGGCCTGGCGTCAATAGAGAATATAGGGATAGGTTTGGCCAATACACTCAGTTGCATACCTTGCACCTGGGCAAACCGAGCGTCCACCAGATTAGCCGCGGCCCCACTATCCAGAAGAACAGAAATCCTCTCAGTTCTCGTACCTACCACCACCTCCGCTGGTACGAGAAACTGAGATGGACTTGGGGACGAAATACATACTCCCAGATTGTCGTCCACAACACAACCTGGGATTAATAGTTTTCCGGTGACTTCTTGCTCAGTACAGTACGGGATGGACACCCCTCAATAAAATGTCCCTCTCTCCCGCAGAAGAAACACCTTCTTGTTTTGCGGCGCACCGCCGATCCCCTCCCTCGGAATGATGTCCCTCCCAACTGCATAGGTTCCTCGGAACAAACCAGGGGAACCTCAAAATTAGGGACTTTAGAAGGAGGTGGAGTCATCATAGGGGGCGGAGTTACCCCACACCTCTCCCGAAGCCGTCTATCAATGCGAATAGCAAGAGCCATAGCGGCCTCCAGTGACGGGGGAGAATCATACTGAGCCAACACATCTTTTAATTTGTCAGATAAACCTTGACAAAACTGGCTCTTAAGAGCCGGGTCATTCCACTGAGTATCCGTGGCCCACCTACGGAACTCTGAAGAAAATTCCTCCGCCGGACGATCTCCCTGCTGTATCCTACGTAACTTCATTTCAGCAAGGGAGACCCGATCCGGGTCATCATATACCAGACCCAGGGCTGTAAAAAATCGGTCCACTGACTGGAGAGCCGGGGAGCCCGGGGGGAGAGAGAACGCCCAGGATTGAGGGTCCCCTTGTAAGAGCGAGATGACAATTCCCACCCTCTGATCCTCACTCCCCGACGACTGAGGCCGCAGCCGAAAATACAATTTACATGCTTCCCGAAAGTAAAAAACTTGTCCCGCCCACCAGTGAACCTGTCCGGGAGAGCTACTTTAGGTTCAAATCTGGTTTGCTCCCGGGGGTACAAAACCTTGGATTTAACGTCCGTCAGCTCCATGGACAAACTCTGCAACTGCTGAGCTAAATGGGCTACTGGATCCATGGTGGCTGGGGAGAATCTTTAGATGGGCCGGTGAAAATGTCACGACTAGTGTTGAGCGATACGATAATGCAAATATCGGCTATCGGCCGATATTAGCTCTATCGGCCTTTCGATAATTAGTTTCGATATTTTCGTCTTATCGAATACCGGAATCGGATTTGTCACTGTCACTGTGAGTGTCCGTCGGTCGGGTCTGTCAGGAGTCAGCGGCACTTACCTGGCAGAAGATCTCCGGCGGTCACGTCCTGGACTGCTTGATGGCCGCCATTATCTTCTCCCTGGCGGTCACATGCAGTTTTTCGCGATAACTGCAGTGACTGCTGGGTAATCCCGGCCGTAAAGCAGTCAGTCCGATGACGTCACCGCCGGGGAAGCAGGTAATCAGCTGTGCTGCGCCGGGATGACAGGCTCTGCCTGTCATTCTGATGTAGCAGAGCTGGATCGTCGTGGGACACTCGTTACTATGGACTGCGTCGGTCAGGTGGTATACTTTTTTTTTTTTTTTCATTTTTTTACAGGAGATCGATGGCGTCGCAGGATGAGACTGTAATAAAAGTAATGAAAACTGTGTTTTTTTTTTTTTTTATTAAATTAAAAAACTTTTTTATGAACATTCACCCGTCCGGGTACATAAGCAATTTAACTATTTACATACAGGGACCCTGTCCGGGTTATTTATAATTCTTTGGCAGGGGTGTTCCAGGTACCACCTGGTACTCTTCTGATGCTTGCCAAACATCCGAGGCACCAAGGACCACCAGGACCTGATGACGTCGTGTGCCTGTACAGTCAAGTCGTGACCCGCTATCTGGGTCTGTGTGGCCACCTCTTTCATCTCCCTCAGGGTCTGGAACCCTATGTCCCGGACTGAACGAACCCCAGGGGGCCTAACAGGCGCCGGGTACGGGCCAGCTATACTTATCATGTCCATAGCTGGGGCTGCTGAGGGGACCACTGAGGGAGGCTGGGGAGATTTATGGCGTGGGGTGGGCACTTTTGCAGAGGCCTGGATGTGGGAGGCTGAAGGCTCCGAGGGTCTCACAGGTTCCTGACACTCTGGGGAGTAGGGGTCGCACCTGGTAACATTTAGGGCGTACCATCCATTGTAACCCCAGTGTCGGGTGTAAGTCACCAAGTCTCCTGGCAACAGGTCCCTCCCCGGGTGTCCTTCTGGGAGGTGAGCCTCCTTGTCCCGCCGGGTCACAAAGACTTCTAAATAAAGTCCAGGCTCCTGGATGAAGCCCCAACCACCTTTCAATTTAAAGCTCCGTACTGCACCCTTACGCTGCGGCTCCCTCAGGGTTCCTTTATCCTTTCTCATCCGGTCCTTATCTGCCCGGTCCTTCTCCAGCTGACGTTGGCGAAGTTTTTGGGATTCTCGCTGCTCCCTTTGTCGCTCTGCTTCCCGCTCCCAAGTCTCCACTCTTCCTCCTGACGCCGATTGTAATTCTCCTCCACCAGCTGCTCCATGTCTCCACCATCAAATGCCAGCTTACAGTGTCCGGTTTGCGGCAGCTCTCCTGGCGCCCCCCAGTCCTGGCGGCGCTCACCTGCGGAGGAAGCAGCCGGCTCTGGAACAGATGACAGTCGGGGCTCCGGTACAGGCAGGTAGTGCTCTGGTGCCTGCGCGGCCTCCTCCATGAGGACGGGTGTCGCTTCTTCTGTCTCAGCGACGGGGGCAGACAGCGGGATCTGGGGTGCTGCCGGTGCAGCGTTTTTTGCACGAACGGGTGCCTCCACTGCGACAACGTCAACCGGATCACATTGCAAGGGCTCCTCTACTAGAACGGGTGCCTCACCTTCCGGTACAGACACTTCAGGTAAGAGGGATTGGCGCCGCTCCAAGTTTATTTTTAGGGCACGCCAGCTGGCTTCCATCCTGGCGACCTCCTCCCGGTGCCGGGCCAGGCCTCTTAGGGTATCCTCCGCTTCTTGCAGCGTAGGAGGGTTTCCAGGCCGGGTGCCCAACGGTGGTTCCGTGGCGATCGGGTCGCTTCCGTGGGGGGAGAGCTCTGACTGCTCCATCCCTTCACACTTCTGCTCGTGTCCATTAGCCATCTCTGCCAAGTCACATGTGTCATTAGCATCTGGAGAGGGCCCCTCTTTTGTAGGGAGGCGGGACCTTCATGTTAGTTTCCGCCCACTGAGGAGGATGAGGAGGCGGAACTGAAGAGCTGTGGGGCACGATCTTACATTGCAGTACCATTTAGAGCCATCGTTTTCGCGTCACTGAGTGAGTGTGTACACCCATGAAGAGCACGCCCTTCTTCTTCACTAGTGCCTCGTCGTGACGCAGATATGGCGGAAAAATGGCAAATACATTCTCTGATGATTTTAGCAGTTCTCAAGCACAAAACCAGTTCAATTCAGGCACACAGGACTCGCTTATAGCGAGCTACAGAATCCTGTTCGTGATGCCCAAGTTGAGTCGCACAGAGCCAGAGGTTTTTGGGGTACTCGGCACCGAGCCCGTCGACTTCTATGGGGTATGTCACGGCTTTACCCGGCAATTGAATCAGAGTCTATTTACTATGTAGAAGTGTATAAACTATAAATATATTATATATATATGTCACAATGACATGTATATATATATATATATGTATTCTATGTGTGTATATTTTGTGTTTACAACGAAAGAAAGGGGTTTTTTTGTTGCGATATTTTGTTCCCATAGACTTACATGGGACTTCCGGTATCAAAATCGGATATCGACGATATTTAGTGCTATCGGCGATACAATTTCGATACGATATTTTTAGATATCGAGCACTATCGCTCAACACTAGTCACGACGTATAACAGATATATTCAAAGATAGCAACCTATATCTAATGTGACATCATTCTAAATTTCATATAATAGAGAAAATCAACATGTATACATAGTATCTGCCAGCAATGTCTTACCTGACATAATATCCTATGTATTGTGGGTCAATACTGTGTACGTATCACGCTGTCTCTGGATAGAGGTGGACCGGGGTCTATGCTGACCCTGAACTGGGGTCCTGACTAGTCCCTCTACCTGGAGGTACTGTTAATGGTACAGAGGTCCAGGCCGCCAGCGTAACCCTGTCTCCTGTAGATCCCTGACCACTGTAATCTAGTCCTGAGAAGGACCCTGATTACCACCACAGGGAATGGGCAGGTCACAGCTTACACACAGTCTAAGACAAACGAGACAGACAAGGGGTAAAGAAAACACAGCCTTGCATACAACACTTCCACTACAGAGGAACACAAAAGGTTAAGGAGATAAACAATAAGCGAGGAGAGGAAAAACCACAACAGGCACTCTTAGCTTAAGTCTTCTCAGAAACGATCCGCTCTGCTGGTCTGAATGAATGCTTTCACCGGCAACTTCCCCAGCAGACCAGCAGGTATATGAAGGAAGCTAATTAACAAAACATCAATCGCAGCTGGGCGAGGCTGGTCAGCCCAGCACCGAGAGAGAAAGAATTAACTCCCTCAGTGCCGAAAAACACCCAGCACCAGAAACTCAGCTGTGCGAAGTCAGGGTGTGCAATCGCGACGATCTCCGCCGCGACACACCCGTGACAGTAGCTGGGGTTTTTTTAAGGTTTTTTTTGGATTGCAGTAAGTATCATTCCTATCCTTTTTCTGTCTAGGCAGATTGGGCCCCAACGTTTGCTCATACTATTTTCTGTCTGTGTCTGTATTTCCTCTTGTCTAACCGCCATTACATGTTTGGGGCTTCCTATGTTCTTTGGGGATCTGCTCCGGGGCAGATAGCTTTCCTCTTTCTATCTTTAGGTGTAGTTAACCTCTCAGGCTGTGACGAGGCGTCTAGGACCAACGTAGGAACGCTCCACGGCTGCATTTAGTTGTGGTGGTTAGTCAGGGTACTGCAATCCAGTAGATTCCAACCTCTCTGGTGTATTGCCGTTTTTGCCTGCTCTCCTCAGCTACCAAAACATAACATTTGGCTATTCAAATTGACAGACGTTTGCGTGAGCGCAGAGGAATGCATGAGATAGTGTTGCCTTGTGAGCCAGCTCCTGAGCCCATGCAGTGTGATGGTGTGACTTCTGGGGCTCAGCGTCATGAGTTTCGGAAGCGCAATGGGTTATGTTTCTACTGTGGTGACGCTTCTCATGCTATTTCCGTCTGCCCTAAGCGGGGAAGGCGATTTGCGCGCTCAGTTGTCTTGGTTAGTGTTCAGACTAAATTTCTGTTGACTGTTACCCTGATTTGCTCCCTGTCCACATTTTCGGCTCAGGCTTTTGTTGTTTCAGGAGCAGCTATTAACCTGATGGATTTTGACTTTGCCAAACGTTGTGGGTTTCCCATGATACCCTGCGGCAGAGGCATATCTAGGCTTTCTGGCACCCGGGGCAAGAATTCGTTTTGGCGCCCCCCCCCCGCACACATGCGATTTGCACACTTAGTCATGTACCCACGAGCTGCTCTCCCTAATGCTCTCAATGTTCAGTGAAAAACTGAGAGAAGCAGGAATAGAAGCTCGTTGTCACAGGACCATAAGTATAAAAATCGCATATGAGTGAAGTGCCATGTGATGACTGCTGGAACCTGCAGAGCTGAATCCTGACATTGCAGCTTCTGAATTCTCACAACTAATGCACTGCACACTTTTAGGATTCTCCCTTACCGGTGGCAAGAGTACACGGTCATGTCAGCACAAGCATGTGATTTATATACTTCTGGCCACATTCCGACTAGACGTGCCCGGCCTCGCTCCGTTCATTTTCATTGAGTGAGGCCACACGTCTAGTCAGCATGTGACCGCATGTATGTAAATCACCGGCACAAGAGAATCCTGACAGCGTGCAGTGAGCACTGTGAGAATTCTGAAATTGACTAATTCTCATGTTTTTATTTATGTTAGGAGCATTAAAGGGGCTGTCCAGGTTTGTGCTGAGTCTGCAGTCATTCTATGTGACACAGACCTGGAGAACCCCTTTAATGCTCCTAACAAATAAAGACATGAGAATTAGTCAATTTCACAAATAATATTTACAATCCAGGTACCTTATAGATGATGTCGTCTCTGGAGTCGTTCTCCTTTTCTTCATCTTGTCAAGACCCCATGATGAGTTTTCTCATCCACAGCAGTCTCTGCAGACCTCCATCTTCTCCGCTCTTCACCAACTCTCCACACGATGCCCTTAAAGACAGAAGAGTCATTATAATGCCCCTAAATAAAAATATCTGCAATATACTTTCACCTCACACTATCTCCTCTCACATCCCCCCTGTTCAGCATACTGTCTCCTTATATATTTACCCCCTCACAATACTGTCTGCTCACACATACCCCTGACTCCCCATACTGTGTCCACATACATTCACCCGTTCACTCCCCACACTGTCTGCAACCATCCCCCATACTGTTTCCTCATACATAGATACTCTTCAGTACCCTCAAATCCTACCACACATATTAAATACCCCCATTCCCACTCTAAATCCCCGGCCCCCACACATAAAATAGCCCCCATCCCCACTCCAAATCCCCGGCCCCCACACATAAAATAGCCCCCCATCCCCACTCCAAATCCCCCCACACATAAAATAGCCCCCCATCCCCACTCCAAATCCCCCCACACATAAAATAGCCCCTCATCCCCACTCCAAATCCCCCCACACATAAAATAGCCCCCATCCCCACTCCAAATCCCCCCACACATAAAATAGCCCCCCAAATCCCCCCACTCCCAAATCCCCCCACACATAAAATAGCCCCCATCCCCACTCCAAATCCCCGGCCCCCACACATAAAATAGCCCCCCTTCCCCACTCCAAATCCCCGGCCCCCACACATAAAATAGCCCCCCATCCCCACTCCAAATCCCCGGCCCCCACACATAAAATAGCCCTCCCATCCCCACTCCAAATCCCCCCACACATAAAATAGCCCCTCATCCCCACTCCAAATCCCCCCACACATAAAATAGCCCCTCATCTCCACTCCAAATCCCCCCACACATAAAATAGCCCCCCATCCCCACTCCAAATCCCCCCACACATAAAATAGCCCCCCATCCCCACTCCAAATCCCCCCACACATAAAATAGCCCCTCATCCCCACTCCAAATCCCCCCACACATAAAATAGCCCCCATCCCCACTCCAAATCCCCCCACACATAAAATAGCCCCCATCCCCACTCCAAATCCCCCCACACATAAAATAGCCCCCCAACCCCCCACACATAAAATAGCCCCCCATCCCCACTCCAAATCCCCCCACACATAAAACAGCCCCCCATCCCCACTCCAAATCCCCCCACACATAAAACAGCCCCCCATCCCCACTCCAAATCCCCCCACATAAAATAGCCCCCCATCCCCACTCCAAATCCCCCCACACATAAAATAGCCCCCCATCCCCACTCCAAATCCCCTGCCCCATACATAAAATAGCCCTCCATCCCCAAATCCCCCCACACATAAAGTAACCCCCCATCCCCACTCTAAATTCACCCCCCCATACACACACATTATGCCCCCCCATCTTCGGTGGTATCTTCAGCTCAATATTGGAGCACACTTACCACCATCGTTCCCCACCTTGCCGCCGCCGGCGAGTGACATCAGCAGCGTGATCACATGACCTGATCACGCTGCTGGCGTCGCTCTGACCCGCAGTCAGAGCTTCGATTGTACTGGCGTCTGTATGGACGCCAGTGCAATTGATTCCTGGCTGGGAGCCGGCACGCAGCAGCTTCTCTTGCGCCGGCTGTCAGCTTGACAGCCTGCATAGCCGAACCGCCGACTCTCAGGCCGGGGGCGGCAGAACACATCTGCGGGGGAGACACTGCGGACCGCCGCATTAGGCGGCCCGACTGCGCCCCCCTGCCGGCTGCACCCGGGGCACCTGCCCCGGCTGCCCCCTCTAGATACGCCCCTGCCCTGCGGAAGTCTATTCCTTTGCTGGGCATTCATTCTACCCCTTTGGCGGAGAATAAAGCCCAGTTTTCTACTCAGGTGATAATGAGGGTTGAACCAGATCATCAGGAGAGTTGCAAATTTCTGGTGTTGCATAATCTGCATGACATTATTGTACTGGGTTTCCCTTGGTTACAGACTCATAATCCTGTTTTGGATTGGAAATCTGTGTCTGTGACCAGTTGGGGCTGCCAATGTGTTAATACTGACACTCCTGTTTTTTCTGCTTCTCCCCAGTCTCAGGATGTCCCTGACTTTTTGACGGATTTTTCTGATGTGTTTAATGAGAGTTTAGTCTGCATCCTTACCTCCTCACAGGAGCTATGATTGCGCTATTGAGTTAGTGCCTGGTGGTAAATTTCCTAAAGGTCGCCTTTTTAATTTGTCTGTACCTGAACACGATGCTATGCGATCTTATATCAAGGAGTCTTTGGAGAAGGGTCATATCAGACCATCTTCTTTACTCTTGGGTGCCGGTTTTTTCTTTGTGGCCAAAAAGGATGGTTCATTGAGGCCGTGTATTGACTATCGCCTCCTGAATAAAATCACTGTTAAATATCAATATGCGTTGTTTTGGAAATTTAATTAGGATAAATCTATCCTGAAGTGTTTGCTGGTGCCGTTCCCAATTCTCTATTAAATGTCTTTTTGAGCGCTCAGAACGAAATGAGGACTGTCCACAACGGAAGTGTCAGTATAACAGTTCGTCAAGACTACTCATTTATTATTCATTCAAGGTTTTATACGTTTACAAAAAGGGGCTGGTTAGTCAATTAACATACAATTAAAAGCTGCTAGATTATTGGCTGTTCTAGTGTAAGTATGATAATTATGATAAAAGGGCTGAAGTTGCAGATTTATTGTTTACTGTTCTTTGCCCCAGCATTCCTGTATGACTAATAAAGAAAACAATAGATATCTATTAAAACTCTCTGTACTTGTTCCTTATGAAGGCCAGGGTCGTTTAAAACGACTGATTATAGCTGGCATCAGCTTTTGCATAGATATGTGTGAGCACAGGATTTTTAGCAAGTGAGATCTATCTAACTGTGAATGCATATATATGAATATACTTTGAATATATGGAATACATATTTATTTCCATGACAGTCCCCCCTTAGATACCACTTGCCCTAAAAACCTGCTCCTGTCCCAAAGCGCTGCAACTCTTTTGTGCTGCCGGCGGGTTGAGAATATGTCTAGTGCATGTCTCCCCCACCGAATACAGACTTTTCGCAAATGGGCGGTCAGGAGGACTGTCCCTGTCGGGGTTTATGTGTTTGCAATTATAGTCTCTTTATTTAACTGCATGTTCAGAAAAAAAAATGTGTGTATTCTTCATCAGGTAGGTCATCTGTCTGGTCAGTCAGAGCATCCACGGCATCCTTCATGGCTTAGGTGTCTCTCCTGGTACGGGAGCTTCCTTGCAATGCGATACGTGGATCCAAACAGGCTTTCCCTCTAGTTACACAGAGGTTGGTGTCATCTGGGGCTCTTGGACAGGACCATCAAATCTGGCAGTGAAGAGAAAAACTCGAGAATGGACATTAGTTTTTGACTAATTCAATTACATAAGCAAACAAGATATCATTTTGCATATTCTGCTTCTGAGAGAAGAATGCACCTAACTTGAGACTAGACCCAAACAAAATTTCGTATGGTGACAGCTTTTCTGGGTCTCTGGGAGTGTGCCTTATGCTAAACAGTGCAATTGGGAGTGTGTCATGCCATGGTTTGCGTGTCTCTTGGGCAATTTTTAACATCCTATTCTTAAGTGTTCCGTTCAGTTTTTCTACCTTCCTGCTGCTCTGGGGGTGGTAAGGAGTGTGTAGGCCTAAATCTGACCCTACTGATAACCAGATCTCTTGTGTCAGATTTGCTGTGAATGCGGGTCCCTGATCACTCTCTATCACTTCTGGAACCCCGTATCTGCACACTATTTTCTGAAAGTAGCTTCTTTGCAGCAGTCTTTGCTGACTGGAAGGCTTCTGTCCATCTTGAAAATACTTCTTTGACCACAATGGCGTATTTGAATCCTTCACTTGGCGATATCTGGATGTGGTCTATCTGGATCCTCTGAAGCTGGTAGAGTGGTCTTGCCAGATGAGGTGGGGGGGGACTTTCTTCCACACGTCCAGGCTTGCATTTGCCGCAGGTCAGACAGCTGCTGGTGAATTTGGCTGTTAGGGTGGAGATCCCTGAAGCGAACCAGTAAACACCAATCAGATCAATCATCTGTGTCTTTGATATGTGGGTGTGGGTCCATGTGCCCATTGGACCACCATAGGGTGCATACTTTGTGGTAGGCAGAGTTTGAAGTCCATTATTGATAGCCTTCCTTCTTCACGTGTTGCTTTTATCGCATTCAGCTCTTCTCCTTTTGGAGCTTGGTCTTGCAACTTCTTGAGCAGATCCCAGGACGTCTTTTTGTCAGGTTTCTTGTCTTCAGTCGTCATGTAGTAGCCGTCCGGCTCTACGACCTCTCCCACTTCTTCATGCTGTCTTCCTTTGGCCGCTTCTTTGGCTGCCATGTCCGCCATGTTGTTGCCTCATGCCTCTTCTGTTCTCAGTTTTTCATGCACTTTGATTTTTCAAATTGCCACCATTTTGGAAGTTGGAGTACACCCAGCAGGTCCCTGAAGGCTCCATGATGCTTCACGGTTGTCCCGTTTGCTGTGATGAAGTCCCTTGTAGCCCAGATGGGCCCAAAGTCGTGTGCTATGCCATGCGAGTACCTGTAGTCGGTGTAGATGTTTGCAGTCTTGCCTTCTGCCATCTGGCAGGCCTTCGTCAGCGCTATCAGTTCTGCTTCCTGGGCTGACAGGCTAGGTGACAGACTTCTGGACCACAGGATTTCTTGATTGCTGGTCACTGCACTTCCTGTGTGGAAACTTCTTCATCATCTGCAAATCTGGAGCCATTCTGTAATTCTGTAAATTTTGTTCTGGAAAGTCCATATTGTATCCCCCCTTGGGAGTGGGAGTAGAGTAGCCGGGATGAGGACTGTAGGTCTGGAGACGGTGACATTATGAGACAAAGGCGATAGAGGCGCCACAAAGATGCCTGGCGGTGGGGAGATTATTGTTGGTTGAGCTTGATTGAAGATTGCCAAGATGTCGTGTGGAGTGAGAGTTTCCAGTGGCTGTCCAAGAGTGATGTCAGCAACCTTGTCAGGAAGTGTGTGCTGCATACTGCCATCAGGCAGGAGGGCCCCTCTTGCAACTGGATCCAAGCGGCTGAGAGGCAGCTAAAAGTCTCTGTTTTCCCCGTGAATCCGTTCGGACTCCAGTAGCAGACTTCTTTCTTCATCAGGTAGACGGAAAGACTTCTCGTAGTCAGGTTAGGCCTGGTATTGGCGCTGAGACTGTGGAGTTTTCAATCTCTGAATGGGTTTAAGCTGCGTACTGATAGAAGGAGCGGGGTTGCGTTGATGCAAGCGCACAGAGGCTGCATTAGGACTGAGGCATCAGGGATCCAGGTTCTGCAATACGACACTAGACCAGGGAAGGCCTGCAGCATTCTTGGAGTTGTTGGGGGAGCCATCTTCTCCACAGTGGTCTTCCAGTCTTTTGACATGTGTTTCGTCTGGTGGGCAATACAGTGTCCCAGGGATGTAACTTGCTTCTGACATCACTGGACTTTGTTCTTCCAGACCTTGCATTGCTGTTCTTCCAGGTAGAGTAGGAGAGACAAGGAATGGACTGTGCAGGTATCGATGTCAACCACACAAAAGAGAAGGTCATCCACGTGTTGTAGAAGAGTGACTCTTGCATATTCTGCAATCCAGTTGACGAGGATGGAGGACATTGTCTTGGTGAAACTTGAAGGGCTTGTTCTGAGCACCTTGAGGCAACACTGTCCATATGCACTGCACTGGTGCATGAAGGCAGGCCTCCAGGTGGAGGGGAAAACACTGAAGAAGGACTGGCCAGGTTGATCACCGTGAATACCGTTGCAGTGACTGGACTTTTGAGAGCAGAGTGTGGGGGTTCAGCACTGTTGGGGTTTCAAATACCGTAGCCTCTTTCACGGCCTCCAGGCCTTGCACCATTCTGAACTCAGTGGGGTTTACAGTCTTTTTCTTTACTGTGGAAAGCTGGTATTGATTCCGATGGCGAGGCAGCCCAGTTTGGCCTTGTCCTTCAGTATGCGGCAGGGGACTCCCATCTGCCGGCGAGAGCTGGCGGGAAAACAAGCCGTCTACTAGGATCCACATCATGAGAGATGACGACCAGCTGGCTTTCTTGTTCTCCACCAAGACAGTCACTGTGTTAGCACCTGCTCTGGTCACAGGGGGTCTTCTTGTTGGGACGTCTCCTTAACCGGCTGCTTTTTTCTCAGCACGGGCCATCAGTTGTTTCTTTTTCTCCAGCTCGGTCTCAGGTCAGTATTTGTGCACAAGTTTGAAGAGCTGAGTGGCTTTTGCCAGTCTAGGGCCTGGGTGAACTGGTTGATTGCAGGGGGCACCTCTGGTGCTTGCAAAAGATGAACCTCTGGCGTTGGAGCTGGATGAGGTGTTGCCATTCCATGAAGCGAGTAGGGTCCTTCTTGAGTTGAATATCCTGGCAAATGTCAAAGTTCTCAGGCCGTCTTCTTAGGCGAAGTTCACTTAGACCTTCAGTTGGTCAGAGACATCTTGACTCTGGGTGATGGAGTGGCTTTTCTGGTACTATGTCCAGCACCTCCTGTGATAGGTCTGCAGTGTGGTTGTTCCTGTTTCTTCTTGGGTCAGGGTGAAGAAAGTGTCATGGTCCCATCTTCCTGGAACACTCTGGTCGCTTTCAGCTTCTGCAGTAAGTCCACTCCCAATAGGTTGAGGGTGCAGGTCTTTGACACAACAAACTGGGACATGATGGAGTGTTCTGGCTGAGTCCACACGCTCAGGGGCTTCATAATCTGGAAATGTCTGACTTGACCATCAATTCCCATGCAGGACGCAGAAGATTCTGATAGATAGGTGAGGTTGCGAGTTCCACAAGAAAAGATCTGACTAGCCATCCACTCTCAGGATATTGGTCCCACTGGTGGGGTTCCCTGTGGACTTGGTGCTCCTGTCCTATGGACGGGGTTCTTCACTGCTTTCTGTGTTTCTTCTTCTTCTGGCGAAGTCAGTGTTCTGCACCGGTTCCGGAAATGACCAAACTCGCCACAGTTGTAACACTGGACATCCCTTCTGTCCCGGCGGGACTCAATCCTTTTTGCTACTGCGAGCAGGGTATCCATTGCTATTGACGTGTACTCAGGCCTGGCTACTACCAGTGGTTTCCTGATTGGTTCTCTCAGTCCATGCACAAAAGCCTGTGCCAACATCCGTCTGTGTGTCTGATCATGGGTAATGAGGCCCAAATCTTGAAACACTTGCATCACTCTGTCATGGAACTTCTCCACAGACTCTGTCTTGTCTTGACTCATGTCATGTAGGCTGAGAGTTTGTCCTGTCAGTCTGCTTTTGGCCCATTCTCTGAGCTGCTCAATTAGCTTTGGTCCTGTCTCCCAGGCATACGCATCTAACTCTGTTGGAAGCTTGAAGTGTTCTCTCATAATTGGCCAGAATGCATCACCTGCTTTTATTTCCATTACGGTCCAGAGATCAATCCAGGCTGCTGCATACGTTCGCTGGATCTGCTGCATTTTTTGGCAAAATGGCATGGGGTGTATCCCTGGGTCTGGCAGCATACTGATCACCTGGCTTGGGATAAGGGCTCATAGGATGGTGCCTCTACCTGTCCCTGCTCTCTTGGTGTTTGTGGGTTTTCTTCCCTAGTATTGGGCAGCATGTGTGACGTTGCATCTTCATCTTCATCAGATAAGAAGTGACATGGTGTACTTGGTGCATACACTGGGTGAGATTTGGGCTTAAAAGTTGTCTTGCTGCATGGGGATTTCCCACTTCCTTGCTGAGGCTGCGGTGGATCAGTGTCATGGTTCCATGCTGGCAGCCCTGCTCGGCACTGAGGTTCCTCATTTGTGTCTGTAGCTATACTTCCCCCCTGTGAAGCCATGGCTGTGGGCTCTGCTAGTTGTTGTGTCTGGGGGCTACATGCAGCGTTTTGTGTAGGGAGATTTGCACTTTCTTCTCCTGATATAATGACTGGCAATGTTTGTACTGTGCTTGGGATAGACAGGGTGCCCTGTGCTGGAGGCACTGAATACAGGGACACCACATTGCTTTGATTGGGCGTTGACCCAGTTGATAACGAAGTAGAAAAAAGAGGAAGAGAAGGGAGGTGTGAGGGAGGAGCGAGAGAAAGGGGAGGGGAGAGAGATGGAGGGGAGAGAGGTGAGGGAGGGTGAAGAAGAGGAAGAGAATGAAGGAGGGGAGGGAGAGAAGAGTGGAAGGGGAAAAGGAGAGAAAGATGGAGGAGAGAGAGAGGAGAAAGATGGAGGGGGAGAAGTAGAAGAAGATGAAGAAGAAATTTGAGAGTTGGAGAGGAAGAGATAGAAGAAGAGAAGAGGAAGAAAATGGATGTGTCAGAGATGTGAGGGAGGGGAAAGAAGGAATGATAGGGAAAGAAGGATAGAGAGGGATGGCAGCGAGGAAAGAGGAGAAAAGTCTGAAGAAGAAAGAGAAAGGGACTGAGAGAAGAAAAAGGAGAGGGTGTCCCCCCTGTGGCTCTTGAGAGGGGATCGTTGAAACAAAAATGCCTTCTCCCTGTGGAGAGAGGCGGGGAGCGTTTTTCCCTGTACAAGGCTCCTTATTCAATGAGAGCAGCCTACACCTGTCCCGTGTCTCCACATGATGGACATGTGATGTGTGTGACTCTGAATTCTGCTCTTGTGACATGTCAGTGATCTTTTCTCACAGACGATTTAACACCTTTCAATCTTATTCACATAAAAAAATCACTTCCTGGTCGTTCAAATTAACTTGCTGTACCTTCTACACGATGCACCACTGCTCTTTTATAGCAGACGTAATCTATAAACAAACTTTCCGTTACCTTTCAAACAAAAAAACAAGAAAAAAAACATTTCATTATGCAGCGTAAAGCTGCCTTCCATTTGCTTCTCACGTACTCTGACCTTCTATTCACATGCTAGCCCTTCGATTCTCACGTACTGTGTCTATTCCAAAAACCTATTCAACAAAGGTGATTAAAATCTGAAAACTGCTGCATTCTGGTTCTGTGTGTCTTCGCTGAATGCCTGATGGGAGGGGTGAGTCAACCGCTGCGCAGCTGTTATTTCCCTCAGACTGCAGTTTCCTTATCTGTGCTTCTGACCTTGTCTAAAGCAAGCTAGTAGAAAAAAAAATGGTTGGAAATAAAACTCTAAAATATAATTGCTTAGAAAAACCTCTCCAAAATTATTTAAAAATGTACTTAAAAGAAAAACTTTAAAACAAAAGTTAGATTTAGTAAAAAAACTTCTAGAAAAAAGATTGACCAAAAAGGGAGGGAAAAAAAAAAAACGTATTAATCATAAAACTCTGAAAAACAACCCTTGTTACTTAAAACAGCTAATTAAAAACGAAAAGAGGTGGAAAAACTGATTGTAAAATGATAAAAACAAAAAGAAAAAAATACTTTAAAACTTTTGTCTGGTAGCGTGCTGTATCCTCCCGCCCTCTGGAGAGAAAAAAAGAAAAAAAAAATAAAATCTCACTGCTGCAGCACTTCCCCCTCCCTTATATCTCTGCTTGCTGCTCTACAGGCACTGAAATCACGTATAAAAAAAAAAAGATTATCCTCTAGAATAGCAAAAAAAAAAAGTTTAATACCTGAAATTTTCACGTAACCTGTAACAAAAAACTAGCTTAGAAAAGATCAAAACCAGGAAACAGATGTGACAACGTGATTAGCAGAGGAGGGGGGTCAAAGGGTTCTCGCTGCTGCAGCCAGCAGTGAATGAGATCACGTGACAGAGCGCACGCTGCTCTGAATGAGATTTAAAGCGACAGTACCTGATACAGACAGTGACACGTACAATGAGACAGACACCCGGGAGAATACGAATCCCTCTTTTGATGATCTGTGACACATACAAGCTGCTCTGGTAACTGATAACTCACCAATTGCACTGAGCACGGCGATGCTCAAGGTCTACCACTTTCTGAAAACCGTACGCCCTGGCCGGTGCGCCGGTCACAGTAATCTGTAATAGCCTTAATCAAAATTCTCACCATCCACGTCTGATTTGACTGGGATGACCTCCCCCCTTGCGTGGACGATTACTGTGAGAACTTATCCAAACAAAGCTCCTGCCCCTCACACCTGGATTGATCTGGGATAACCTCCCTCCTGTGTGTGAAAGATAACTGCAGAAACTTAACCGATTCAAAGCCCTCGCCCCTCACACCTGGCTTGATCTGGGATGACCTCCCACCGATGTGTGAAGGATAACTGCGTGGACTTATCCAAATCAAAGCTCCCGCCCCTCACACCTGGATTTTTTTTTTTTTGGGATGACCTCCCACCTATGTGTGAAGGATTTCTGCGGGAACTTATCCAGCAATTTGTTTTTTGCTATACAGCTCCCAGAAATCAGCAAGCAAAAACACAGTCACCATTCCAACTTTCTCCCGGTTCACACAAAACATGAAACATACACAGCAGCAAACAACTCGGCTTATATCCCAGGGCTTTTGGATAAGGGTATGGACTTTTTACACAACCTGGGAATGCGGTGATGACCACGTCCGACCGGCTAGAAGTGTAGGCTAGGACTAGGCACAGGGAACATTCAGGTAAGATGACAGAGTTTTCTTACCTTACTTATGGAGCTGCAGTCTCCGTCCCGTGGGCCAAGGCCAGGGCCAACACCCCCGTCTCTCCGGTCGGCCGGGTCTTCGTGCGTTTCGTTCAATGCTCCACGTTGGGCGCCAACTGTTATGGAAATTTAATTAGGATAAATCTATCCTGAAGTGTTTGCTGGTGCCGTTCCCAATTCTCTATTAAATGTCTTTTTGAGCGCTCAGAACGAAATGAGGACTGTCCACAACAGAAGTGTCAGTATAACAGTTCGTCAAGACTACTCATTTATTATTCATTCAAGGTTTTATACGTTTACAAAAAGGGGCTGGTTAGTCAATTAACATACAATTAAAAGCTGCTAGATTATTGGCTGTTCTAGTGTAAGTATGATAATTATGATAAAAGGGCTGAAGTTGCAGATTTATTGTTTACTGTTCTTTGCCCCAGCATTCCTGTATGACTAATAAAGAAAACAATAGATATCTATTAAAACTCTGTACTTGTTCCTTATGAAGGCCAGGGTCGTTTAAAACGACTGATTATAGCTGGCATCAGCTTTTGCATAGATATGTGTGAGCACAGGATTTTTAGCAAGTGAGATCTATCTAACTGCGAATGCATATATATGAATATACTTTGAATATATGGAATACATATATATTTCCATGACACCGTTACCCTTGATTTCTGACCTATTTTCCAGAGTGAAAAGTGCTAGTTGGTTTAACAAGACTAACCTCAGGGGGGCGTATAACCTTATTCGCATTAAGCACGGGGATGAATGGAAGACAGCGTTTAATACCCCAGAGGGGCATTTTGAGTGCCTAGTAATGCCTTTTGGGCTCACTAATGCCCCTTCCGTCTGCCAATCCTTTATGAATGATATTTTCAGGGATTTTGTGGATAAATTTCTGATGGTTTATTTGAATGATATCTTGATTTTTTCCAACGACTGGGACTCTCATGTGAAACATGTTCGGACTGTGTTCCAGATTTTGAGAGAGAATGCACTGTATGTGAAGGGATCAAAGTGTCTTTTTGGCGTACAGAAGGTTTCATTTCTGGGATTCATTTTGTCTTCGTCTGTTATTGAAATGGACCGGTCAAGGTTCAGGGCATCGGTGATTGGTTTCAACCTACTACATTAAAGGCTCTTCAGAGATTTTTTGGTTTTGCCAATTTCTATCGTAAATTTATTGGTAATTTCTCCAGTATTGTCAAACCATTGACTGACTTGACCAAAAAGGGTTTCGATGTGGTGCATTTGGCCTCCTGAGGCAATTTCTGCGTTTCAAGAACTTAAGCAGAGATTAATTTCTGCTCCTGTTCTACGGCAGCCTGATGTTTCTCTATCGTTTCAGGTGGAGGTTGATGCTTCTGAGATTGGGGCAGGTGCCATTTTGTCCCAAAGGGATCCGGAGACCTCTAAGAGTAACCCTTGTGCCTTCTTCTCTCGAAAATTTTCTCCAACTGAACGTAATTATGACGTGGGTAATCGGGAGTTATAGGCCATGAAGTGGGCCTTTGAAGAGTGGAGACATTGGCTGGAAGGAGCCAAACATCAGGTGGTGGTCCTCACGGACCATAAGAACCTGGTTTATCTGGAATCAGCTAAGCGACTTAATCCTAGACAGGCCAAGTGGGCCTTGTTTTTCACACGTTTTAATTTTGTGGTTTCTTTTCTTCCGGGCACTAAGAATGTTAAGGCTTATGCTGTTATTTTGAAAGAGGGTGTGTTTCTTTCCTCCATCTCGTTCAATTTGAGGAGGGGTGTCAGGAGGATAAACCTGAACGCTGACCTGTTGGGAAATTGTTTGTCCCAGACCAGTGGAAGAAGAGTGTGATGTCTGAGATTCATTGTTCCACGTTGGCTGGACATCCCGGTATTTTTGGTACCAGAGATTTGGTGAGTCGGTCCTTTTGGTGGCCTACTTTGTCTCGTGACGTCAGGGAATTTGTGCAGTCCTGTGGGACTTGCTCTCGTTCCAAGCCTTGCTCTCGCTCTAGTCGTTTGTTAATGCCATTACCTGTGCCCAAGAGGCCATGGACCCATATCTCTACGGATTTTATTTCCGACCTCCCTGTCTCTCAGAGAATGACTGTTATCTGGGTAATTTGTGATAGGTTTTCCAAGATGATACATCTTGTGCCATTACCTAACATGCCTTCCTCCTCCGAATTGGTGCCTTTGTTTTTTCAGCACGTGGTTCGGTTACATGGCATTCCGGAGAACATTGTGTCTGATAGAGGAGTCCAATTTGTTTACAGATTTTGGAGAACATTTTGTTCTAAACTTGGTGTTCAGTTATCTTTCTCCTCTGCATTTCACCCTCAGACCAATGGACAAACCGAGAGAACAAACCAGACCTTGGAGACTTATTTAAGATGTTTTGTGTCTGCTGATCAAGATGACTGGGTCTCTTTTTTGCCTTTGGCTGAGTTTGCTCTTAATAATAGGGCTAGCTCTGCCACCTTGATGTCTCCATTTTTCTGCAATTCTTGGTTTCACCCTCGATTTTCTTCAGGACAGGCGGAGGCTTCCGTCTGTCCAGGTGTTGACTCTATTGTGGAGCGTATGCAGCACATTTGGGACCAGGTAGTGGAAAGGTTGTCTCTCTCTCAGGAGAAGGCCCAGCGGTTTGCCAACCGGCATAGGACTGATGGTCCTCGTTTTAAAGTGGGGGACTTGGTTTGGTTGTCCTCAAGAAATATCCCTATGAAGGTTGCGTCTCCAAAATTTAAGCCAAGGTTCATTGGACCTTATAAGATCATGGAGTTTCTTAATCCGGTTTCCTTCCGTTTGCTTCTTTCAGGGACATTTAAGATCCATAACGTGTTCCACAAGTCCTTATTGAAGAGGTTTGTCGAGCCAGTGGTTCCTATGGCTGCACCTCCCGACCCTGTTTTGGTTGAGGGCAATTTGGAGTATGTGGTTGAGAAAATATTGGATTCTCGTTTTGCTAGACGGAAACTCCAGTATTTGGTTATGTAGAGAGGTTATGGTCAAGAGGACAATTCTTGGGTGTTTGCTTCGGACATTCATGCTAGGAGACTGATCCGTGCCTATCATCGAGCTCATCCTGATCGGCCTGGTTGCGCAAGTGAGGGTTTGGTGACCCCTCCTCAAGGGGAGTACTGTTGTGAACACGTTGGAGGCGACTTCGGAGCTGGGGCTCCCTCCTGTGGTTGCTGTGGGTAGTGAACCAATTGCTGAATTTCTTTCAGCTGGGTCCGATTGGTCTGATATAAGTGACCTGAACTCCCATCAGCCTTGCCGGTAATCAATTGTTCTTCCAAGTCTTGCTTGGAGCTCAGCTTGCATTCCTGCTCTCATTCAGATAAGTGACTTGTTGTTTTTTTTTTTCCTCTGGTTGGATTTTCCTTGCTGGTTTGCTGCCTTGCAGTGGACTTCAGCCTGATCCCCTTTTGGAGCCTGGCTCTGCATTTGTGCTCAGTTTGTGTTTGCACTTTTGCTTTGTTCCTGTGTCACTTTTTATTTGCTGAATTGCTGTGTGTTACACCAGAGATCTGATTTAGGTGGTAGAGATCGTGTGATCTCAGGTTTTTTTGCTAATCAGAAGTGTTGGTATTTTTGTCAGGGTTTTTTGGGTTGCATTCTTTCCTATACTTTTCTATCTAGACAGTATTGGGCCCAGCCTTTGCTCAATCTATTTTCTGTCTGTGTTCGTATTTTCTTCTTGTCTAACCGCCATTACATTATTGAGGGCTTCCTATTTCTTTGGGGGTTCTGCTACGGGGCAGTTAGCTTTCATCTTTCTGTCTTTAGGATTAGCTATCTCTCCTGCTGTGACAATGCGTCTAGGATCACGGCTACTTCTAGTGTTGCGGTTAGTTTAGGATTCTGAAACCCAGTAGTTTCCAGCCTCTCTAGTGTATTGCTACTTCGGCTATTTTTGCTATTTCTCCTCAGCTACCGAAACATAACACACCCTGTTGTGAATGAGCAGAGGCTCCCTCTGGTGGTTACAGACAGTACTGAACCTTCCAGCGAGGAATGGCAATCTGGGATCACTGACTGGACTGATATAAGGGAGGTTCCCTCCCATGATGGTCGCCGGTGATCAATTGTTCTGGTCTCAATTGTGGTTCCTGGTTCATTTGGAAGTTTGCTGGTGTCTTGCCTGCGTCTGCTGCTTGCAGATAAGATATTTTCTGCTTTTTTTTTGTGCTTGCTATTTGCATAGTTTTCTGCACATTTGTGGAGGACAGCCGGGTCCCCTCCTGGGGCCTGTGCTCCTCACAGTTTGTCTGTAGCCACTGTTGTTTTTTCATTTGCTTTTTCCTGCTTTTTCAGTGGCTGCGGCTTGGTTTTGCTCACACTGATATCTGATTTAGTGGGTGGCGAGATCGTGTGATCTCAGTATTTTTGTAATCAGAATTGTTGGATTTTTGTAGGGTTTTCTGGGTTGCAGAAAGTAATCTCTCCTGTCCTATCCTATTTAGTCAGCTTGTGGCCCCAGCATTTGCTCATTCTATTTTCTGTCTGTGTCCGTGCTTTCTTCTTGTCTAACCGCCATTACATGTTTGGGGGCTTCCTATTTTCTTTGGGGATCTGCTCCGGGGCAGATAGCTTTCATCTTTCTGCCTTTAGGTGTAGTTATCTCTCAGGCTGTGGCGAGGCGTCTAGGATCAACGTAGGAACGCTCCACAGCTACCTCTAGTTGTGTGGTTAGTTTAGGAATCTGCAGCCCATTAGTTACCAACATCTCAGGTGTTCGGCTGCCCGGCTGTTGTTCCTGTCCTCCTCAGCTACCTAACATAACAACACCCCCATCCATGGGTAGTCTTCTTCCGGATCCAGCTCCAGTTCTGTGATCTCCTGTCTTTTTCATCCAAACAGTAAGGTATACGGAATGTATCCTGTTGTACTGTGCACTCGGTTGTTATACACCCAGACTAATTCAGCCACGTATTCAAGCCACCGTATTTTCCGATCTTCCTCCAATGTTCAGAGCATCTGAATCAGCGTTTGGGTGAAGCGTTCACAGGCTTCATTCTCCTGATGATAGGGCGTCGTCCTTGACTTCTCGATCTGGTACAGGCGATGCAACTCTTCCATCACTCAAGCTTGAAAACAAGTGCCTTGGTCAGAATGGATCCTCTTTGGGCATCCGTACACCCGGATGAAGCCTCGGCAGATAGCCAGTACCACAGTCTGATCCCGAGTTGGAGTCCCCACAGCGAACTTGGTGAAGTGGTCGGTCATCACCAGACAATATTCATACCCGAGATGAGCAGGACCCACGTTCAAGTAGTCGATCATCAACAGCTCTAAGGGGGCAGAAGACACAATGGTCTGCGTTGGGGTTCTCTGCTCTGCAGGTTTGGCTAGTTCATCGCTTCAACATCGCTGGCAGGCCTACTCTACTGCAGTCTTTAATCGGGGGTGATATATCAGCTTCAAAACCACTGGAACGTCTTCTCCAGACCAAAGTGAGCCCCTCTCTCATGGGCCTCCATATCCACTACTTGGATCAACTTCTCTGGGAGCACCACTTGCCAGGTGATCCCCAACTCCTGCACCAACTGCACTCTTCTATACAGCAAGCCATCTTCCAACTGAGTCTTTCCCACTGCCTTAGATCCTGCAGAGTTCCCGTGGACAGAGGTCTCTTTCGCACCGGCTGGGAAGTCATTTTAGGGCCACCCACTGTCTCAGCTGAGCCAGTTCCTTATCTTCCTGCTGGAGCAGCACCCAGTCATCCCAGGGTCGCCCAGCACCTGTTCCGCATACGCCTCTCCGATCTGTCCCTGCGTCGCCGCCAACAACCTGGCGAGGTCCCGGAAACCAGGAATCTCTTCTGCCTCCAACTCTTTGTCTCGGTCTCATCCAGGTCGCTCATGGGTTACTCTCGACAGAGCATCAGCATGTGTGTTCTCAGATCCAGCCCAATATGCTATCTTGTACCGATACTTCACCATGCGGGCCACCAACTGGTGCTCCAAGGCCCCCAGTTTTGCATTTTCCAGGTGGGCTAGGGGAGTGTTGTCGGTACGCACCAGGACTTCGGATCTAGACAGGTATTCGGCGAACTTCTCAGTCATTGCACACACTAACTCCAGCAGTTCCAACTTGAAGGAGCTGTAGTTGTCCGGGTTCCGTTCTGAGTCATGGAGGGACTGGCTAAACGTAGGCGATCACTCATTCTTTCCCGTCTTGCATCTGCGACAGCACGGCCCCCAGCCCATGTAGACTCCCATCGGTGTGAAGAATGAAAGGCTGTGAGAAGTCCGCGTAGGCGAGAATTGGGGCATAAGTCAAGGCCATCTTCAAGGCTCGAAAGGCTTCGTCCTGAAGGCTTCCCCACTGGATAATCCAATTCTTCGAACCAGACGGCTACTCCCTTTAGTAGCTCCAGCAGTGGATTAGCGATACGGGTTTAATTCTTCACGAACCTCCGGTGGTACCCAGTCAGCCCCAGAAAGGCCCGTTCGTCCTCCACTGTCTTCGGGGTAGTCCAGTCCTGTACTGCCGCTATCTTCTCACGTGCAGGTCTCACTACCTCAGTGGATACGACGTGTCCCAGGTACTCGATCTGCTTGCAGAAAAGGTGACATTTTTGGGGCTTCACCTTCAGGCCATGCTTCTGTAGTCGACTCAACACTAGCTCCAGCTGCCGAAGGTGCTCTTCAAAGGTGGCTGCATAGACAATGATATTGTCCAGGTACATACAGTACAAACCAAAAGTTTGGACACACCTTCTCATTCAAAGATTTTTCTGTATTTTCATGACTATGAAAATTGTAGAATCACACTGAAGGCATCAAAACTATGAATTAACACATGTTGAATTATACATTACACTTTACAAAGTGTCACCAGCAAAGCACCCCCACATCATCACACCACCTCCTCCATGCTTCACGGTGGGAACCAGGCATGTAGAGTCCATCCGTTCACCTTTTCTGCGTGCAAAGCAGTAATCAAAGCAAAAGGTGGCTACTTTGAAGAACCTAGAATATAAGACATATTTTCAGTTGTTTCACACTTTTTTGTAAATTGTAATGTATAATTCCACATGTGTTAATTCATAGTTTTGATGCCTTCAGTGTGATTCTACAATTTTCATAGTCGTGAAAATACAGAAAAATCGTTGAATGAGAAGGTGTGTCCAAACTTTTGGTCTGTACTGTAAGTGTTGCTTTGAATTACAGATCTCCAGGCACCTTTCCATTAATCGCTGGAACATCCCAGCAGTGTTAGGCCAAAGGGCATCTGATTAAATTCAAACAATCCCATGGGTAGTATGAACGCTGTCTTCGGCCAGTCGTGTTCAGCCATGGGCACCTTCCAGTATCCGCCGGCCAGATCCAGGGACGAGAAATACTTCACTGTTATGTTTTGGTAGCTGAGGAGAGCAGGCAAAAACGGCAATACACCAGAGAGGTTGGAATCTACAGGATTGCACTACCCTGACTAACCACCACAACTAAAGGCAGCCGTAAAGCGTTCCTACGTTGGTCCTAGACGCCTCGTCACAGCCTGAGAGGTTAACTACACCTAAAGATAGAAAGAGGAAAGCTATCTGCCCTGGAGCAGATCCCCAAAGAACATAGGAAGCCCCCAAACATGTAATGGCGGTTAGACGAGAGGAAATACAGACACAGACAGAAAATTGTTATGTTTTGGTAACTGAGGAGATCAGGCAAAAACGGCAATATACCAGAGAGGTTGGAATCTACTGGATTGCAGTACCCTGACTAACCACCACAACTAAAGGCAGCCGTGGAGCGTTCCTACGTTGGTCCTAGACGCCTCGTCACAGCCTGAGAGGCTAACTACACCTAAAGATAGAAAGAGGAAAGCTATCTGCCCCGGAGCAGATCCCCAAAGAACATAGGAAGCCCCCAAACATGTAATGGCGGTTAGACAAGAGGAAATACAGACACAGACAGAAAATAGTATGAGCAAACGCTGGGGCCCAATCTGCCTAGACAGAAAAAGAATAGGAAGGATTCTTACTGCAATCCAAAAAAACCCTAAAAAAAACCAACGCTACTAATTGCAAAAACACCTGAGATCACACGACCTCTACCACCTAAATTAGTTCTCTGGTGTAACAAAACTAAGCCGCAGCCACAGAAAAAAAACTGGAAAAGGCAAATGAACAAACAACAGTGGCTCCAGAGGAACCGAGAGGGGACCAAGCCCCCCGGGGAGGGGAACCTGGCCAACCTCACAAAAATGCAGAGAAATATGCAAAAGGCAAGCACAAAAACAAAAAACAGAAAATATCTTATCTGAGAGCAGGAGAAGAGGCAAGACTCAGCAAGCTTCCAAGGGAACCAGGAAACAACGTTGAGACAAGAACAATTGATCACCGGCAACCATGATGGGGGGAAACCTCCCTTATATCCAGCCAGTCCGTGATTCCTGATTGCCAATCCTCATTGAATGGTTCAGTACTGTTTGTAACCACCAGAGGGAGCTTCTGCTCAGAATTCATTTCTAAAACATTCATAACAGTACCCCCCCCTTGAGGAGGGGTCACCGAACCCTCATTTGTGCAACCAGGTCGGTCAGGATTAGCTCGGTGATACGCACGGATCAGTCTCCTAGCATGGATGTCCGAAGCAAACACCCAAGAATTGTCCTCCTGACCATAACCTCTCCACTTAACCAAATACTAGAGTTTACGTCTAGAAAAACGAGAATCCAATATTTTCTCAACCACATACTCCAGATTGCCCTCAACCAAAACAGGGTCAGGGGGCGCAGCCATAGAAACCACTGGCTCGACAAACCTCTTCAATAAGGACTTGTGGAACACGATAAGGATCTTAAATGTCCCTGGAAGAAGTAAACGAAAGGAAACAGGATTAAGAATCTCCATGATCTTATAAGGTCCAATGAACCTAGGCTTAAACTTAGGAGATGCAACTCTCATAGGGATATTTCTTGAGGACAACCAGACCAAGTCCCCACTTTAAACCGAGGACCATCAGTCCTATGCCGGTTGGCAAACCGCTGGGCCTTCTCCTGAGAGAGGGACAACCTCTCCACTACCTGGTCCCAAATCTGCTGCATACACTCCACAACAGAGTCAACACCCGGACAGACAGAAGCCTCCGCCTGTCCCGAAGAAAATCGAGGGTGAAACCTAAAAATTCAGAAAAATGGAGATATCAAAGTGGCAGAGCTTGCCCTATTATTAAGAGCAAACTCAGCCAAAGGCAAAAAAGAGA
Organism: Oophaga sylvatica; assembly: GCA_033576555.1. Taxonomy (NCBI): domain Eukaryota; kingdom Metazoa; phylum Chordata; class Amphibia; order Anura; family Dendrobatidae; genus Oophaga; species Oophaga sylvatica. The sequence continues at coordinate 26,352 of JARQOD010008573.1, forward strand.
CACAGTCATCTTGATCAGCAGACACAAAGCATCTCAGATAAGTCTCCAATGTCTGGTTTGTTCTCTCAGTTTGTCCATTGGTCTGAGGATGAAAAGCAGAGGAGAAAGACAATTGAACACCAAGTTTAGAACAAAAAGTCCTCCAAAATCTGGAAACAAACTGGACTCCTCTGTCAGACACAATGTTCTCAGGAATGCCGTGTAACCGAACCACATGCTGAAGGAATAAAGGCACCAATTCGGAGGAGGAAGGCAACTTAGGTAATGGCACAAGATGTATCATCTTGGAAAGCCTATCACAAATCACCCAGATAACGGTCATTCTCTGAGAAACAGGGAGGTCGGAAATAAAATCCATAGAGATATGGGTCCATGGTCTCTTGGGCACAGACAATGGCATCAACAAACCACTAGAGCGAGAGCAAGGCTTGGAGCGAGAGCAAGTCCCACAGGACTGCAAAACTCCCTGACGTCACGAGACAAAGTAGGCCACCAAAAGGACCGACTCACCAAGTCTCTGGTACCAAAAATTCCGGGATGACCGGCCAACGCGGAACAATGAATCTCAGACATCACACTCTTCTTCCACTGGTCTGGGACAAACAATTTCCCAACAGGGCAGCGCTCGGGTTTATCCTCCTGACACCCCTCCAGTGCCAGTCACAAATTGGGCGAGATGGCGGATAGAACCACACCCTCTTTCAAAATAACAGCAGGATCAGATAACTCAGGAGAGTCCGCAGGGAAACTCCTCGAGAAGGCATCCGCCTTAACATTCTTAGTGCCAGGAAGAAAGGAAACCACAAAATTAAAACGTGTGAAAAACAAGGCCCACCTGGCCTGTCTAGGATTAAGTCGCTTGTCTGATTCCAGATAAACCAGATTCTTATGGTCCATGAGGACCACCACCTGATGTTTGGCTCCCTCCAGCCAATGTCTCCACTCTTCAAAAGCCCACTTCATGGCCAATAACTCCCGATTACCCACGTCATAATTACGTTCAGTTGGAGAAAATTTTCGAGAGAAAAAAGCACAAGGGTTACTTTTAGAGGTCTCAGGATCTCTTTGGGACAAAACGGCACCTGCCCCAATTTCAGAGGCATCAACCTCCACCTGAAATGGCAGAGAAACATCAGGCTGCCGTAGAACAGGAGCAGAAGTGAATCTCCGTTTAAGTTCCTGAAACGCAGAGACTGCCTCAGGAGGCCAATTCACCACATCAGAACCCTTTTTGGTCAAATCAGTCAATGGTTTAACAATAACAGAGAAATTACCAATAAATTTACGATAAAAATTGGCAAAACCCAAGAATCTCTGAAGAGCCTTTAATGAAGTAGGTTGGACCCAATCACAGATGGACTGAACCTTGACCGGGTCCATTTCAATAACAGATGGAGACAAAATGAATCCCAGAAATGAGATCCTCTGTACGCCAAAAAGACACTTTGATCCCTTCACATACAGAGCATTCTCTCTCAAAATCTGGAACACAGTCCGAACATGTTTCACATGAGAGTCCCAGTCATTGGAAAAAAAATCAAGATATCATCCAAATAAACAATCAGAAATTTATCCACAAAATCCCTGAAAATGTCATTCATGAAGGACTGGAAGACGGAAGGAGCATTAGTGAGCCCAAAGGGCATCACTAGGTACTCAAAATGCCCCTCTGGGGTATTAAACGCCGTCTTCCATTCATCCCCGTACTTAATGCGAATAAGGTTATACGCCCCCCTGAGGGCAAGCTTGGTAAACCAAGTAGCACTTTTCACCCTGGAAAACAGGTCAGAAATCAAGGGTAACGGATATTGATATTTCACAGTGATATTGTTCAAGAGACGATAATCAATACACGGCCTTAATGAACCATCCTTTTTGGCCACAAAGAAAAAACCGGCACCCAGGGTGAAGAGGATGGTCTGATATGACCCTTCTCCAATGACTCCTTGATATAAGACCGCATAGCGTCATGTTCAGGTACAAACAAGTTAAAAAGGCGACCTTTAGGGAATTTACTACCAGGCACTAATTCAATAGCGCAGTCATAGCTCCTATGGGGGGGCAAGGATACAGATTTACTTTCGCTAAACACATTAGAAAAATCAGTCAAAAAGTCAGGCACATCTTGAGCCTGGGGAGAGGCAGAAAAAACAGGAGTGTTGGCATTAACACATTGGCAGCCCCAACTGGTTACAGACACAGATTTCCAATCCAAAACAGGATTATGAGACAGCAACCAAGGGAAACCTAGTACAATAATGTCATGCAGATTATACAGCACCAAAAATTTGCAACTCGCCTGATGATCAGGTTCACCTGAGTAGAGAACTGGGGTTTATTCTCAGCCAAAGGGGTAGAATCAATCCCTAGTAGGGGAATAGACTTCCGCAGGGGTATCAAGGGAAACCCACAACGTTTAGCAAAATCAAAATCCATCAGGTTAATAGCTGCTCCCGAATCAACAAAAGCCTGAGCAGAAATGGTGGACAGGGAGCAAATCAGGGTAACAGTCAACAGAAATTTAGTCTGAACAGTACCCAAGACAACTGAGCGTGCAAAACGTCTTCCCCGCTTAGGGCAGACTGAAATAGCATGAGAGGCATCACCACAGTAGAAACATAACCCATTGCATTTTCGAAACTCATGACGCTGTGCCCCAGAAGCCACTCTATCACACTGCATGGGTTCAGAAGCTGGTTCACAAGGCAACACTAATCCACGCATACTTCTACGCTCACGCAAACGTCTGTCAATTTGAATCGCTAATGACATAGAATCATTGAGACCAGAGGGAGCAGGAAACCCACCATAACATCTTTTACATTCTCTGACAGACCCTTCCGAAAAAGGGCTGCCAAAGCATCATCATTCCATTTGGTCAGGACTGCTCACTTTCGGAATTTCTGACAGTACAACTCAGCGTCCTCAAGCCCCTGATTTAATGCCAACAAGGTTTTTTCAGCTTGATCAGTGACATTAGGTTCATCGTACAATAACCCCAGAGCCAGAAAAAATGCATCAACATTACTCAAAGCAGGGTCCCCAGGTGTCAGGGAAAAAGCCCAATCCTGAGGATCGCCGCGCAGGAGAGAGATGACAATTTAAACCTGCTGTGCTGCGTTCCCTGAGGACTTAGGTTTTAAGGCAAAAAAAACTTACAGTTATTTTTGAAATTCAGAAATTTAGCTCGATCCCCCAAAAACAAATCTGGCATGGGATCCTGGTTTCCACAACTGGCAACCCAGCAAGATAGGTAGCAATACTCCGAACCTCAGTGGCAAGCTGATCCACACGGCCAGACAACTGTGCAAACTCCATTGAGAGAAAAAAAAAATCCTCCTCAGCACCCAGAGAAAAAGAAGGAAAAAATGCAACAAACAGAAAAAAAATAAATCTACAATCTGACAACCGTTTTTGTTTCCACACTATTTTTCCCTTGTGTGAGTACCATATAAGTTTCATTTTGGCCGGTGATACTGTTATGTTTTGGTAGCTGAGGAGAGCAGGCAAAAACGGCAATACACCAGAGAGGTTGGAATCTACAGGATTGCAGTACCCTGACTAACCACCACAACTAAAGGCAGCCGTGGAGCGTTCCTACGTTGTTCCTAGACGCCTCGTCACAGCCTGAGAGGTTAACTACACCTAAAATAGAAAGAGGAAAGCTATCTGCCCCGGAGCAGATCCCCAAAGAACATAGGAAGCCCCCAAACATGTAATGGCGGTTAGACAAGAGGAAATACAGACAAAGACAGAAAATAGTATGAGCAAACGCTGGGGCCCAATCTGCCTAGACAGAAAAGAATAGGAAGGATACTTACTGCAATCCCAAAAAACCCTAAAAAAAAGCCAACGCTACTAATTGCAAAAACACCTGAAATCACACGACCTCTACCACCTAAATTAGTTCTCTGGTGTAACAAAACTAAGCCGCAGCCACTGAAAACATTGGAAAAGGCAAATGAACAAACAACAGTGGCTCCAGAGGAACCGAGAGGAGCCCAAGCCCCCCGGGGAGGGGAACCTGGCCAACCTCACAGAAATGCAGAGAAATATGCAAATGGCAAGCACAAAAACAAAAAACAGAAAATATCTTATCTGAGAGCAGGAGAAGAGGCAAGACTCAGCAAGCTTCCAAGGGAACCAGGAAACAACGTTGAGACAAGAACAATTGATCACCGGCAACCATGATGGGAGGGAACCTCCCTTATATCCAGCCAGTCCGTGACTCCTGATTGCCAATCCTCATTGAATGGTTCAGTACTGTTTGTAACCACCAGTGGGAGCTTCTGCTCAGAATTCATTTCTAAAACATTCACAACACTTCACCTTTCCCAAGGCCGATAGTGACGCCTCAATTCTGGGTAAGGGGTAAGTATCCCGCACCGTACAGGCATTCAGTCCCCAATAGTCAACACAAAAATGTAGGGTCCTGTCTTTTTTCGAACTAGGACTGTTATGTTTAGGTAGCTGAGGAGGCAGGAGCAAAAAACCGCATAGGCAGCCTAACACCAGAGAGGTTGGAAACTAATAGGTTGCAGAACCCTAACTTAACCGCACAACTAGAAGCAGCCGTGGGACGTTCCTACGGAGCCCTAGACGCCTCGTCACAGCCGGAGAGATAGCTATCCCTGAAGATGGAAAGAGGAAAGCTAACTGCCCTGGAGTAGACCCCAAAAGAATAGGAAGCCCCCAGACATATAATGGCGGTTAGACAAGATGAAAATACGAACACAGACAAAAAATAGATTGAGCAAACGCTGGGGCCCAAAACTGTCTAGATAGGACAGCACAAGAGAGAATACTTCTGCAACCCAGAAAAACCCTAGGAAAAACTCCAACACTTCTGAATCCAAAAATACTGAGACCACACGGTTTCGACCACCTATATCATATCTCTGGTGTGGACACATAGCATCCCAGCAGTAAAATATCACAAGAACTAAGCAAATGAACAAATACAAAAAAAACGAACGGAGACCAGCCAAAGCCCCCCAAAGGGGACCCGGCTGAAGACAAAAAGCAATGCAGCAAAAAGCAAGGAATTCAAACCACAGTAAAAAAAACTGAAAGAGACTTATCTGAATGCAAGCAGGAGACAGCAGAAAAGCAAGCTGAATTCCAACCTAGATCAGTAAGAACAATTGATCACCGGCGAGGATCATGGGAGGTCAGCTCACTTATATCAGGCCAGTCAGTATCACCTGACAACCACTCGTCAACTGCAGGTGTAGGACTCTTGGTGTTCAACATAGGTTCAATACACTCAGCAACCACCAGAGGGAGCTTCAGCTCCGAAGTCGTCTCCAATACGTTCACAACATAGGACAATGGGAGCTGCCCACGGGCACTGGCTCTCCCTTATGACTTCCCTCTGCAGCATGCGTGCCAACATTTCTTTCACCAGTCCTGGTACATCTGAGCCGGTATCTGCCGGTATATCTCCCGGATCAGTGCATCACTTCCCGTGGGTATCTCATGGGTAATAGCTATACTGCACCCGAAGTCATTTTCATGACGGGTGAAGACATCCTGGTAATGCTCCAGTACCGCTTCCACCTGTTGCAGTGAGAATCCCATCAATTCAGCTCCAGGATTTGGTACCTCTCCTTCATGCTTCCAGGCAGGTGCTCTGGGGTCATTGTAATGGCTACAGTCCGTGGATCTCCTTGTTTTACTGCCAACTGGACGGCCTCCGGTTGCATCAATTCTTCTGGCATTCCCGGGACCTGCGCCACTTCACCCTTGGGCGGGAGAGTAAGAGTTATACTCCCCAGGATGATGCATCGCACCACAACGTTACCATCATGGACGACAGCTATTTTCCGAGCAATGAGGAGTCCCAAGGGTATCTGGTACATTAAGGTTGGCTCTATCTGGACTTCCTCTCCTTCGAGGGGTGTAAAAGCTGGTATGGGCAACCTGAGCACAGTCTGGCCAGGCGTGAGGACGAGTTTAGCAGCTGCAGGGACAATCACTTTTCCTAGAACTTTCCCTTCATTCGATGGTCCCTGGGCCTGGGCGACCCGTATCAATTGCTGAAACACCTTCTTCTGGGGGATTCGTGGGCTCCACCGGTCCAGAAAAGCATCTGTGGACTTGCTGATTAAGAGGGTCCCGAGTTCTTTCAGCACATTCATCCCCAGAGTCACTGGAGGGCCGTTGATATTTTCTCCGGCGGTCAACATGACTCCTTTCTGGCCCACATCTTTGCCGCCCACTGTAATTTGCATCCAGATCACCCCTGCAACCGCGATGCGCAACTGATTGGCTGCCGTCAGCTTGATTACTGGGCCCCACTCCAGCCGCGTCACCTCAGGAAAATGACGTCTGAAATATGCTTCCGGCATGGCGGTCACCTGTGAACCGGTGTCAACTAGGCAGCGGACGACTCAACCATTCATTTCAGCCCATAAGAAGGGACTCATGAAAATTAAACTTTTGGGACTGGCCTTCTCTCTTCTTTTTCCTCTCAGGCTCCAGGCATCGTCCCCCCAGCCAACATAGCCCACTAGATTAACAGCTGCCAAGTAAGGGGCAGCCCCTGTCTCGCACAGCCTTGGGCATAGTGTCCAACGTCCCCACACTTGAAACAAGTCGGATGTCTTTCTGCTTGGGATTTTCCCCTTTCCTGCCGAGGTACAATGGGCAAGTGGGACTCAGGGGTCACTCCTGTCTCTGGATGGATTTGGAGCCACGGCAGTGACTCTTCTGAGGCCAGACCACTCTTTCTGCATCTCTTGAATTTCTTTCCGAATCTCTCGGGCCCATCCTGGCTCAGCCGTGGGTGAGGCAGGTACCCCACTACTCTGAACTATCCCTGCCGAGGCTGCCGTCCCCTGTTCTTGCTCTCGCTCATGCACTTACGCCCCTATCTCCAGGAAAGTCATGTGCGGATCGGCACGCAGGCGCTCATGCAAAGCTTGTTTAAGCAGCACGTCTCTTAGGCTTGCTACAAGTTGATCTCACAAGATCACACCAGGGGGTCCCATGCCCACATCATCCCACTTGGTGATCGTCGCGTGCACCTCTTGTAGTGCATTAATATATTGAGTCATGGATTCTCCCTCTCTCTGAACACAGCTAAACAATCACATTAGCACCTCTCCGACATCCATGGGATCCCCATGCACCACTCTCTTCTAAAATTTGCAACACCTTGGTGAAGGTGTTCCGTTCATGAGGGGGCCGAAACATTACAGAACATCTAACCACCCCGTTCAGGGCCATCACAGCAATCTCTGCTTGCATAGCAGGGGTCATAGGGTGCATTGTCAATATGCCTTTAACCCGCTCAGTCCAGTCCCACAGCAGTGAAATACTCTCTGTAAATTTTGGGAGATTGCTGAGCATGGCCCCAGGGGTAAGCTGGTCATCGGGGCACCCATGCCCATTTGGTCTGCTGCTACTGCACTTGTACAGTCATGGCCAAAAGTTTTGAGAATGACACAAATATTAATTTTTACAAAGTCTACTGCTTCACTTTTTCTAATGGCAATTTGCATATACTCCAGAATGTCATAAAGAGTGATCAGCTTAACAGCAATTACTTGCAAAGTCAATATTTGGCTAGAAAATGAACTTTATCCCCCAAAACACATTTCAACATCATTGCAGCCGTGCCTTAAAAGGAAAAGCTAACCTCTTTTCAGTGATTGCTCCATTAACACAGGTGTGGGTGTTGATGAGGACATGGCTGGAGAGCAATCTGTCATGATTAAGTAAGAATGACACCACTGGACACTTTAAAAGGAGGCTGGTGCTTGGCATCATTGTTTCTCTTCTGTTAACCATGATTATCTCTAAAGATTGTCCAAGAAATATCGTCACTCCTTGCGGAGATCAACATGCTAAGCATGCAGATGAGGAGACTTAAAGCCGCAATGCTCCTCTGGGAAATATGCTAATTATGCAAATTGTCTCTTCAGAGAAGAAGAGAGCTAGAACTCTAGTGCCACCTTTTGGAAGGTAGCAATCCTACAAGTCAATGTCGACCCTTTAACGAGCCTTATCACATGACCTAGGATAATAGCCAAACCAGAATCTCAATTTGCAGACACTGTGTTTCTTTTTTTTTTTTTTTTTTTTTTAAAAACCATTCAGGTTAGTTATAAACAACTCAATATAAGCTCATCAACTTAAACGTCGTTGTTTCAACTCTCATCATCATGGTTCATATTTAATTCAGCATAACAAACTAAAGGTATACACAAAAGACGTCATAAACATCAATAAACATCACTAAAATTCACTGATATTTGATCAGGTGCTGCCATTTTTTAAATTTCCAAACGCCCTCTGCATCAGAACCACCACCGCCTTCACTATCTAATTTATAAATCAAGTATAATCTAGCAAGGATCAGCCCGACACACTTATTCACAGATAAATGCTTCTCTTTGAAAATTCCTAAATTCCTCACATCCCACAAACTCTGCATCACACAAGTCATAATTAACCATAGGATTCTATTTTTCACACGACCACATGCACCAATTCCAAACATTGCAACACGCCAGTCAATAAAACTCACCCCCCTAATTCCTTACACAACCCACCTACACACTTCCACACACTGTACGCGTAATCACAGTCCCACATAGTATGCCACACAGTCTCACATCCACCACAACCTTCTCTCGGGCACACTTCCGTTCTGGTCAGACCTCGTCTCTTCTGAACCTGTCGCACAGGCAAAATATTGTGCAAGGACATCCATAC
>JARQOD010008574.1:505-35071 GCA_033576555.1 Oophaga sylvatica
TGTGTGGCTTCGATTCCTCATGGGAATTAATTTCAGTACGGCCTGTTGACGTTTGGCCACGGCTGTGCTCATATCGGTAAGGTAACAGGTAAGCGTTCACGGGTCCATGTGGAGGTATACCGTGACGGCTCGTGCAGCGATGATTCTGAGGAACTGGAGTAGGAGGAGGAATCAAGATGCACAGACTGGATTCCTGCAATCCTTGGAGTTGGCAGAACACGTACAGCGCCACTGGCAAGATCTGTACCCGGCTCCACAACATTGACCCAATGGGCAGTGAGGGAAAGGTATCGTCCCTGGCCATGGGTACTGGTCCACGCATCGGTGGTCAGGTGGACCCTGCTACTGACGGCGTTTAGTAGCGCATGTTTAATGTTTCCCTCGACATGTTTTTGCAGAGCAGGGACAGCTTGCCTGCTGAAATAAAATCGGCTTGGCACATTATATTGTGGGACTGCCAATGCCATAAAGTTCCTGAAACTGTCAGTCTCCACCAGCCTGAATGAAAGCATTTCAAGGGACAGGAGTTTTGCAAGGCCAGCATTCAGAGCCTGTGCTCGTGGATGGTTTGCCGAGTATGGCCGTCTTTTATCCCATGCCTGTGTTACCGATGGCTGTTTTTTGTTCTGGGAGTGTGACGATGACTGTGAACTTGCTGCAGTGGGTGGAATAACAGTTTGTCTATGGACAACAGTGACCGAGGTTCTTCCATGGAGATCCTGTGAGGAAGCCGAAACAGGTGTGTGAGAGCTGGAGGTAGAGGCTCGAACATGACCTAAAGATGTAGGTGCTGCTGTAGGTTGGCCTACATCTCCAGTGTGTCTTTGGAACTCAGCTACGTGCTTTGTCCGTACATGTGTCCACATATTTGTGGTATTCAGGTTCCTGATATTTTTACCTCTTTTAACTTTTTGCTTACACAGCTTGCATTGAACATAGCAAATATCATCTACAAGTCTGTCAAAAAAGGACCACGCAGTGCAAGTCATGGGAGCGCCAATTTTGACAGTTCTAAGAGAACTGCTCCCAACAGGTGCCAAACTGGAGGCTACAGGCAAGCGAGTCTGCAGCCTACCTCTCCCTCCTCTTTGTACCGTTGGGACAATCTCTTCCTCAGAGCTGCTCCCACCACCTTCCTGTTGCTCACGCCATGTTGGGTCTCGGACTTCATCATCTCCACTACCCTCTTCCAACACCTGCTGCTGTTGGATGGTCTGGGCAGCACCATGCTCCACAAAACCTGGCACCTGAGTCTCATCATCATCATAAGATGCGTTCTGCGGTGTGCTGTCCATCGGCACTGGCTCACCCGCCTCTTCAGATTGAGAGAGACACAGCTGTTGCGCATCACTGCATACTCCCTCTTCTTCAAATTGCAGAATGCTGCTTGCCTGTGCCCGTGTTTGCGAGCCAACAGATTCTGAGAACAGAAGCAGAGACTCAGCTGGCTCCTGTACAGAACTCTCTGACTGCCTGAGCAATTTGACAGGCGGTGAACAGACAGATGGTTGCTCAACAGTGTTGTGTTCCTGAGAGTAGGTGGAAGGAATTGAAGTCGATGCATTGGCTGCCATCCAACCAACAACGGCTTCAATTTGTTCTTCCAGCAGCAGGGGGGCACGCCGAGCTCCTACCAAAGTGCGCATAAAGGAACGCTCACGGGGAAAACTGGTGGATGCTGTGTCACTGAGGGCAGCAGCAGCCACAGAATCCCCACGTCCTCTCCCTGCTGAAACTCCACGGCCACGACCACGTGCCTTACTCACTGACTTCTTCATCTTGGTAGATTGATAAAGAAAGTCAGAAAAGTTATAAGGCCTAAGTGTGATATGGAAATTTAATTAGGATAAAAATATCCTTCCGTGTTTGCTGCTTGCTTCTCCAAATCTCTATATAATGTCTTTTTGAGCGCTCAGAACGAAATGAGGACTATCCACAACGCAAGTGTCAGTATAACAGTTCGTCAAAGACATACATTTATTATTCATTCAAGGTTTTATACGTTTACAAAAAGGGGCTGGTTAGTCAATTAACATACAATTAAAAGCTGCTAGATTATTGGCTGTTCTAGTGTAAATATGATAATTATGATAATCATGATTAAAAGAGCTGAAGTTGCAGAATTATTGTTTATATTCTTGTGACCTAGTTGTCTTGCATAACTATAATGTAAACAACAGATATCTAATAGGACTTTTTGTACTTCATGCATTTGTTCCTTTACGAAGGCCTCTTATGAAGGCCAGATTTCTTTAAAACGACTGATTATAGCTGGCCTAGAAATATGTGAGCACAGGGTTTTTTTAGCAAGTGAGATCTATCTAACTGTGAACTGTGAATACATATATGTGAATATACTTTGAATATATGTAATACATATATATTTCCATGACAGTCCCCCCTTAGATACCACTTGCCCTAAAAAAAACCTGCTCCTGGCCCAAGCGCTGCAACTCTTTTGTTCTGCCTGTGAGTTGAGACACCCCTAGCGCATGTCTCCCCCACCGAATATAGACTTTTCGCAAATGGGCGGTCAGGAGGACTGTCCCTGTCGGGGGTTTATGTGTTTGCAATCATAGTCTCTTTATTTGATAGGATGTTTCATCAAGGATGTGTATTCTCAGTCTGGAGGTAGTTCGAAGATCTGGTCAAGCCAGGCAGTTCTATCCGGACTGGTGCGAGGTCCAAGATGGTGAGTGGCATCAAATTGGTTGTCTCCTGAACAGTTTTTTCCATTATCCTGCGGATACAAGGAATTACACAGCAACCAGTAATTAATGCAAAAATGAGAACCCCCATAATGGCTGTCCCAACCTGTGCCAACATTTTCTGCCACCCACTCATCCACCCAAAGTATCGATCCCATGGGTCAGTGACACCTGAGTTCTGTTTCAGTTCCTCTGATAACTCAGTAAGTTTCTGTATTGCCATTGTGACTTTACCATTTGGGCCAGTGTTGTCTGGGATGTAGGTGCAACAGGTGTCTTTGATCATTTTGTAAACACCTCCTTTCTCAGCTAGAATCATATCCAAAGCCATTCTATTCTGGAATGCCATAATGGAAGTGGGGCCTAACTGTGCTGCCAAACCTTTTTACAGCATCTATGGTGAAGTTAACAAATCTCTGCTGGTTATAATAGATGTCATTTATCCAATCAACATTTTTGTTTATAGTGACTCAAATCCTGCTTTAACTTGGTCTCTGGCCTTGAACTCATCAGGTAGGTCATCTGGTCATCTGTCTGGTCAGTCAGAGCATCCACGACATCCTTCATGGCTTAGGTGTCTCTCCTGGTACGGGAGCTTCCTTGCATTGCGATACGTGGATCCAAACAGGCTTTCCCTCTAGTTACACAGAGGTTGATGTCATCTGGGGCTCTTGGACAGGATCATCAAATCTGGCAGTGAAGAGAAAAACTCGAGAATGGACATTAGTTTTTGACCAATTCAATTACATAAGTGTTATGATTTGGTAGCTGAGGAGAGCAGGCAAAAAAATCAATACACCAGAGAGGTTGGAATCTATGGGATTGCAGTACCCTGACTAACCACCACAACTAAAGGCAGCCGTGGAGCGTTCCTACGTTGGTCCTAGACGCCTCGTCACAGCCTGAGAAGCTAACTACACCTAAAGATAGAAAAAGGAAAGCTATCTGCCCCGGAGCAGATCCCCAAAGAACATAGGAAGCCCCCAAACATGTAATGGCGGTTAGACAAGAGGAAATACAGACACAGACAGAAAATAGAATGAGCAAACGCTGGGGCCCAATCTGTCTAGATAGAAGAGGATAGGAAAGGCACTTACTGCAACCCCAAAAAACCCTGAAAAGTACCAACTCTACTAATTACAAAAACACCTGAGATCACACGACCTCTACCACCTAAATTAGTTCTCTGGTGTAACAAAAACTAAACAGCAACCACTGAAAAAAAACTGGAAAAGGCAAATGAACAAACAGTGGCTGAACTAAACTGAGAGGAGCATAAGCCCCCGAAGGGGACCCGGCAGACCCCCACAGAAGTGCAGGACAAAATGCAGGCACCAAAAAAAACTAAAAGAAGAAAATGTCTTATCTGTTAGCAGAAGATGCAGGCACGAAACAGCTTTTCTGGGTCTCTGGGAGTGTGCCTTACGCTAAACAGTGCAATTAGGAGTGTGTCATGCCATGGTTTGCGTGTATCTTGGGAAATTTTTCAGCATTCTATTCTTAAGTGTTTCGTTCAGTTTTTCTACCTTCCTGCTGCTCTGGGGGTGGTAAGGAGTGTGTAGGCCTAAATCTGACCCTACTGCTAATCGGGTCTTGTGTGTCAGATTTGCTTTGAATGCGGGTCCCTGATCACTTTCTATCATTTCTGGAACCCCGTATCTGCACACTATTTTCCGAAAGTAGCTTCGTTGCAGTAGTCTTTGCTGACTTGGAAGGCTTCTGTTCATCTTGAAAATACTTCTTTTGACCACAATGGAGTATTTGAATCCTTCACTTGGCGATATCTGGATGTGGTCTATCTGGATCCTTTGAAGCTGGTAGAGTGGTCTTTCCAGATGAGGTGAGGGGGACTTTCTTCCATACGTCCAGGCTTGCATTTGCCGCAGGTCAGACAGCTGCTGGTGAATTTGGCTGTTAGGGTGGAGATCCCTGAAGTGAAAACAGTAAGCACCAATCAGATCATTCATCTGTGTCTTTGATATGTGGATGTGGGTCCATGTACCCATTGGACCACCATAGGGTGCATACTTTGTGGTAGGCAGAGTTTGAAGTCTATTATTGATAGCCTTCTTTCTTCACGTGTTGCTTTTTTCGCATTCAGCTCTTCTTCTCCTTTTGGAGCTTGGTCTTGTAACTTCTTGAGCAGATTCCAGGACGTTTCTTTGTCAGGTTTCTTGTCTTCAGTCGTCATGTAGTAGCCGTCCGGCTCTACGACCTCTCCCACTTCTCCATGTTGTCTTCCTTTGGCTGCTTCTTTGGCTGCCATGTCCGCCATGTTATTGCCTCACGCTCTTCTGTTCTCAGTTTTCCATGCACTTTGATTTTTCAAATTGCCACCATTTTGGAAGTTGGAGTATACCCAGTAGGTCCCTGAAAGCTCCATGATGCTTCACGGTTGTCCCGTTTGCTGTGATGAAGTCCCTTGTAGCCCAGATGGGTCCAAAGTCGTGTGCTATGCCATGCGAGTACCTGTAGTCCGTGTAGATGTTTGCAGTCTTGCCTTCTGCCATCTGGCAGGCCTTCGTCAGCGCTATCAATTCTGCTTCCTGGGCTGACAGGCTAGGTGACAGACTTCTGGACCACAGGATTTCTTGATTGCTGGTCATTGCACTTCCTGTGTTGAAACTTCTTCTGGAGCCATCCAAGTATCCCCCCTTGGGAGTGGGAGTAGAGTGGCCGGGCTGAGGACTGTAGGTCTGGAGACGGTGACATTATGAGACAAAGGCAATAGAGGCGCCACAAAGATGCCTGGCGGTGGAGAGATTACTGTTGGTTGAGCTTGATTGAAGATTGCCAAGATGTCATGTGGAGTGAGAGTTTCCAGTGGCTGTCCAAGAGTGATTTCAGCAACCTTGTCCAGGAGGGTGTGTGCTGCAGATACTGCCATCAGGCAGGAGGGTGCTCTTCTTGCAACTGGATCCAAGCGGGCTGAGAGGCAGCCTAAAAGTCTCTGTTTTCCCCCGTGAATCCGTGCCAGGACTCCAGTAGCATGACCTTCTTTCTTCCATCAGGTAGACGGAAAGACTTTTCATAGTCAGGTAGGCCTGGTATTGGCGCTGAGACTGTGGAGTTCTTCCAATCTCCTGAATGGGTTGAAGGCTGCGTCTGATAGAAGGAGCGGGGTTGCGTTGATGCAAGCGCACAGAGGCTGCATTAGGACTGAGGCATCAGGGATCCAGATTCTGCAATATGACACTAGACCAGGGAAGTCCTGCAGCATTCTTGGAGTTGTTGGGGGAGCCATCTTCTCCACAGTGGTCTTCCAGTCTTTTGACATGTGTTTCGTCTGGTGGGCAATACAGTGTCCCAAGGATGTAACTTGCTTCTGGCATCACTGGACTTTGTTCTTCCAGACCTTGCGTTGCTGTTCTTCCAGGTAGAGTAGGAGAGATAAGGAATAAGCTGTGCAGGTGTCGATGTCAACCACACAAAAGAGAAAGTCATCCACGTGTTGTAGAAGAGTGACTCTTGCATATTCTGCAATCCAGTTGACGAAGATGGAGGACATTGTCTTGGTGAAACTTGAAGGGCTTGTTTTGAGCACCTTGAGGCAACATTGTCCATATGCACTGCACTGGTGCGTGAAAGCAGGCCTCCAGGTGGAGGGGAAACACTGAAGAAGGTACTGGCCAGGTTGATCACCGTGAATACCGTTGCGGTGACTGGGACTCTTGAGAGCAGAGTGTGATGGTTCAGCACTGTTGGGGTTTCAAATACCGTAGCCTCTTTCGCGGCCTCCAGGCCTTGCACCATTCTGAACTCAGTGGGGTTTACAGTCTTTTCCTTCACTGTGGAAAGCTGGGATTGATTCCGATGGGCGAGGCAGCCCAGTTTGGCCTTGTCCTTCAGTATGCGGCAGGGGACTCCCATCTGCTGGTGCAGAGCTGGCGGGAAAACAAGCCGTCTACTAAGATCAACATCATGAGAGATGACGACCAGCTGGCTTTCTTGTTCTCCACCAAGACAGTTACTGTGTTAGCACCTGTTCTGGTCACAGGGGGTCTTCTTGTTGGGACGTCTCCTTAAACGGCTGCTTTTTTCTCAGCACGGGCCATCAGTAGTTTCTTTTTCTCCAGCTCGGTCTCAGGTCAGTATTTGTGCACAAGTTTGAAGAGCTGAGTGGCCTTTTTCCGGTCTAGGGCCTGGGTGAACTGGTTGATTGCAGGGGGCACCTCCTGGTGCTTGCAAAAGATGAACCTCTGGCATTAGAGCTGGATGAGGTGTTGCCATTCCATGAAGCGAGTAGAGTCCTTCTTGAGTTGAATATCCTGGCCAATGTCAAAGTTCTCAGGCCGTCTTCTTAGGCGAGTTCACTTAGACCTTCAGTTGATCAGAGACATCTTGACTCTGGGTGATGGAGTGGCTTTTCTGGTACTATGTCCAGCACCTCCTGTGATAGGTCTGCAGTGTGGTTGTTTGAGGTACCTGTTTCTTCTTGGGTCAGGGGTGAAGAAAGTGTCATGGTCCCATCTTCCTGGAACACTCTGGTCGCTTTCAGCTTCTGCAGTAGGTCCACTCCCAATAGGTTGAGGGTGCAGGTTTTTTACACAACAAACTGGGACATGATGGAGTGTTCTGGCTGAGTCCACACGCTCAGGGGCTTCATAATCTGGAAATATCTGACTTGACCATCAATTCCCATGCAGGAAGCAGAAGATTCTGATAGGTAGGTGAGGTTGCGGAGTTCCACAAGAAAAGATATGACTACGCCATCCACTCTCAGGATATTGGTCACACTGGTGGGGTTCCTTGTGGACTTGGTGTGCTCTTGTCCTATGGACGGGGTTCTTCACTGCTTTCTGTGTTTCTTCTTTTTCTGGGTGAAGTCAGTGTTCTGCACTTGTTCCGGAAATGACCAAACTCGCCACAGTTGTAACACTTGACATTCCTTCTGTCCCGGCGGGACTCAATCCTTTTTGCTACTGTGAGCAGGGTATCCATTGCTATTGACGTGTACTCAGGCCTGGCTGCTACCAGTGGTTTCCTGATTGGTTCTCTCAGTCCATGCACAAAAGCCTGTGCCAGCATCCGTCTGTGTGTCTGATCATGGGTAATGAGGCCCAAATCTTGAAACACTTGCATTACTCTGTCATGGAACTTCTCCACAGACTCTGTCTTGTCTTGACTCGTGACATGTAGGCTGAGAGATTGTCCTGTCAGTCTGCTTTTGGCCCATTCTCTGAGTTGCTCAATTAGCTTTGGTCCTGTCTCCCAGGCATACGCATCTAACTTTGTTGGGAGCTTGAAGTGTTCTCTCATAATTGGCCAGAATGCATCACCTGCTTTTATTTCCATTACGGTCCAGAGATCAGTCCAGGCTGCTGCATACGTTCGCTGGATCTGCTGCATTTTTTGGCAAAATGGCATGGGGTGTATCCCTGGGTCTGGCAGCATACTGATCACCTGGCTTGGGATGAAGGGCTCATAGGATGGTGCCTCTACCTGTCCCTGCTCTATTGGTGCTTGTGTGTTTTCTTCCCTAGTATTGGGCAGCATGTGTGATGTTGCATCTTCATCTTCATCAGATAAGAAGTGACATGGTGTACTTGGTGCATACACTGGGTGAGATTTGGGCTTTAAAGTTGTCTTGCTGCATGGGGATTTCCCACTTCCTTGCTGAGGCTGCGGTGGATCAGTGTCATGGTTCCATGCTAGCAGCCCTGTAGCTATACCACTCCCCTGTGAAGCCCTAGCAGTGGACTGTTGTGTCTGGGGGCTACATGTAGCATTTTGTGTAGGGAGATCTGCACTTTCTTCTCCTGATATAATGACTGGCAATGTTTGTACTGTGCTTGGGATAGACAAGGTGCCCTGTTCTGGAAACACTGAATACAGGGACACCACATTGCTTGGATTGGGCGTTGACCCAGTTGATGACGAAGTAGAAAAAAGAGGAAGAGAAGGGAGGTGTGAGGGAGGAGCGAGAGAAAGAGGAGGGAGGGAGAGAAGAGTGAAAGGGGGAAAAGAGAGAAAGATGGAGGAGAGAGAGAGAAGAAAGATGGAGGGGGAGAAGTAGAAGAAGATGAAGAACAAGGTTTGAGAGTTGGAGAGGAAGAGATAGAAGAAGAGGAAGATGAAGAAAATGGATGTGTCAGAGATGTGATGGAGGGAAAAGAAGGAATGAGAGGGATGGCAGCGAGGAAAGAGGAGAAAAGTCTGAAGAAGAAAGAGAAAGGGACTGAGAGAAGAAAAAGGAGAGGGTGTCCCCCTGTGACTCTTGAGAGGGGATGGTTGAAACAAAAATGCCTTCTCCCTGTGGAGAGAGGCGGGGAGCGTTTTTCCCTGTACAAGGCTCCTTACTCAATGAGAGCAGCCTACACCTGTCCCGTGTCTCCACATGATGGACATGTGATGTGTGTGACTCTGAATTCTGCTCTTGTGACATGTCAGTGATCTTTTTCTCACAGATGATTTAACACCTTTTCAAACTTATTCACATAAAAAAAAAAAAAAAATTTCCTCGCCGAATGCCTGATGGGAGGGGCTACTCAGACCACTGCGTAGTTTGTGTCTGCTCTCTCCCTCAGCCTGTAATTCTCCTTATCTATGTGACCTTGTTCTAAAGCAAGCTTGTAGAAAAAAAAAAAAAATGGCTGGAGAAATAAAGCTCTAAAATAAATTGCTTAGAGAAAAAAATCTCTCCAAAATCATTTAAAAGTGTACTTAAAAGAAAAATTTTTTTAAAAAACAAAAAGTTAGATTTAGTAAAAAACTCTAGAAAAAGAAAACAAAAAAAAAAAAATAAATTCACCAAAAAGGGGAGAAAAGAAAAACCGTATTAATCATAAAACTCTGAAAAACAACCCTTGTTACTAAAACAGCTAATTAAAAATCTCTGGAATGTCAGCTGGCTGCTTCCCCCCTCCCTTCCTTATATCTCTGCTTGCTGTCTCTATAGGCACTGAAATCACGTACAAAAAAAAAAAAAATATTATTCCTCAGAATAGCAAAAAATGAATATAGTTCAGTCTGAATGCCTGAGAATTTTCACATTAAAACCTGTAGCCAAAAAACTAGCTTAAAAAAAATAAAAATCAAAGCCAAGAAACAGAATGCCTGATAACGTGATTAGCAGAGGAGGGGGGGTCAAAGGGGTTTTCTCGCTGCTGCAGCCAGCACACTGCTCTGAATGAGTTACTGACAGAGCGCACGGAGATGTGATTTAAAGCGACAGTACCTGATACAGACAATGAGACAGACACCCGGGAGAATACGAATCCCTCTTTTGATGATCTGTGACACATACAAGCTGCTCTGGTAACTGATAACTCACCAATTGCACTGAGCGCGGTGAGGCTCAAGGTTCTATCGCTCTGTATCGTACGCCCTGGCTGGTGCGCCGGTCACAGTAATCTGCAATAGCCTTCATCAAAATTCTCACTATCCACGTCTGATTTGACTGGGATGGCCTCCCGGTGCGTGGACAATTATTGTGAGAACTTATCCAAAACAAAGCTTCTGCCCTTCACGTCTGATTTGACTGGGATGGCCTCCCAGTGCGTGAAAGTTTACTGCAGAAACTTAACCGAACAAAGCCCTCGCTTCCACAACTGGATTTTTTGGGATAACCTCCCTCCAATGTGTGAAGAATATCTGCGTGGACTTATCCAAAACAAAGCTCCCGCCCTCCACGTCTGATTTGACTGGGATGGCCTCCCGGTGCGTGAAAGTTTACTGCGGGAACTTATCAGCAATTTGTCTTTTGCTATACAGCCCCCAGAAATCAGCAAGCAAAAACACAGTCACCGTTCCAACTTTCTCCCGGTTCACATAAAACATGAAACATATACAGCACAGCAGCAACCAACTCGGCTTATATCCCAGGGCTTTTGGATAAGGGTATTCACTTTTTACACAACCTGGGAATGCGGTGATGACCACGTCCGACCGGCTGGAAGTGTAGGCTAGGACTAGGCACAGGGAACATTCAGGTAAGATGACAAAGTTTTCTTACCTTACTGATGGAGCTGCAGTCTCCGTCCCGTGTGCCAAGGCCAGGGCCAACACCCCCGTCTCTCCGGTCGGCCGGGTCCTCGTGCGTTTCGTCCAATGCCCCGCGTGCAGGCGCCAACTGATATGGAAATTTAATTAGGATAAAAATATCCTTCCGTGTTTGCTGCTTGCTTCTCCAAATCTCTATATAATGTCTTTTGAGCGCTCAGAACGAAATGAGGACTGTCCACAACGCAAGTGTCAGTATAACAGTTCATCAAAGACATACATTTATTATTCATTCAAGGTTTTATACGTTTACAAAAAGGGGCTGGTTAGTCAATTAACATACAATTAAAAGCTGCTAGATTATTGGCTGTTCTAGTGTAAATATGATAATTATGATAATCATGATTAAAAGAGCTGAAGTTGCAGAATTATTGTTTATATTCTTGTGACCTAGTTGTCTTGCATAACTATAATGTAAACAACAGATATCTAATAGGACTTTTTGTACTTCATGCATTTGTTCCTTTACGAAGGCCTCTTATGAAGGCCAGATTTCTTTAAAACGACTGATTATAGCTGGCCTAGAAATATGTGAGCACAGGGTTTTTTTAGCAAGTGAGATCTATCTAACTGTGAACTGTGAATACATATATGTGAATATACTTTGAATATATGGAATACATATATATTTCCATGACAAGTGTGGTTATTACACAGAGACTGAAGTTAACACTGAAACACAACTATCCACAATCTGGGAAAGGCTACTCCTTTGTCTACTTCTATAGTGTTTGCAACCAATGTATTGGATACGGATGGAAGCGCGTCACACTAATAGATTATATTTTAAATGGAATGGAGCAGAACCAATTGGAGATAAATGAAAAGGATGAGCCACTGAGACACGCTCAGCAGAGTACAAGCAGCAGTGCTTGAACAAGTAACTGGAGCGTGATGTGCACTCAAAAAAAAAAAAACACAGACTGAAGTGAACACTGAAACACAACTGTCCACAATCTGTGAAAGGCTACTCCTTTGTCTACTTCTATTAGTGTTTGCAACCAATGTATTGTATACGGATGGAAGCGCGTCACACTAATAGATTATATTTTAAATGGAATGGAGCAGAACCAATTGGAGATAAATGAAAAGGATGAGCCACTGAGACACGCTCAGCAGAGTACAAGCAGCAGTGCTTGAACAAGTAACTGGAGCGTGATGTGCACTCAAAAAATAAAAAACACAGACTGAAGTGAACACTGAAACACAACTGTCCACAATCTGGGAAAGGCTACTCCTTTGTCTACTTCTATAGTGTTTGCAACCAATGTATTGTATACGGATGGAAGCGCGTCACACTAATAGATTATATTTTAAATGGAATGGAGCAGAACCAATTGGAGATAAATGAAAAGGATGAGCCACTGAGACACGCTCAGCAGGGTACAAGCAGCAGTGCTTGAACAAGTAACTGGAGCGTGATGTGCACTCAAAAAATAAAAAACACAGACTGAAGTGAACACTGAAACACAACTGTCCACAATCTGGGAAAGGCTACTCCTTTGTCTACTTCTATAGTGTTTGCAACCAATGTATTGGATACGGATGGAAGCGCGTCACACTAATAGTTAAATTGCATGGAGCTGCAAGAATTACACTGAAGGAAAAAAAAAAGAGTCTGTGAGTGACATGTGCAGATGCCTACAGACAGCGTTGCATGCAGAGCAAACTGCAGCGTCACCTGCACTCACACACACCTTGCAGAGCTGTTAAAACAACACTGCAGGCAAAAGGAAGCTTTACACAGCGGTTGGTGCTAGCCTGCCTACAGCACAGTACACTAAATCGCAATCTCTAACTGTCCCTCAGAGTCAGCACAGCAGCGTTCTGTCCCTTACTGAATTCACAGCACAGTGACGCTAAAATGGCGGCGGCGCCTTTTATAGTGCATTCTGACATCATTTCAGCATCCAATCACAGCCATGCCATTAGTTAACATGACCGCAGCAGTACAGGATGTGCCCACACTTCTTAGGATTCCTCATTGGCTGACTAAAATCACATTGCCTCGCAAAGAATGATGGGAACTTCCGATTCCGGTATTCGATAAGACGAAAATATCGAAACGAATTATCGAAAGGCCGATACAGCTAATATCGGCCGATAGCCGATATTTACATTATCGTATCGCTCAACACTAGTTTTGGTCATTAGGGGGCAGTATCAGCAGAGTCATGTTATGGTCATTAGAGAGCAGTATCAGCAGAGTCATGTTATGGTCATTAGAGGACAGTATCAGCAGTGTCATGTTATGGTCATTAGAGAGCAGTATCAGCAGAGTCATGTTATGGTCATTAGAGGACAGTATCAGCAGAGTCATGTTATGGTCATTAGAGGGCAGTATCAGCAGAGTCATGTTATGGTCATTAGGGGCAGTATCAGCAGAGTCATCTTCTGGTCATTAGAGGGCAGTATCATCAGTGTCATCTTCTGGTCATTAGAGGGCAGTGTCAGCAGTGTCATGTTCTGGTCATTAGAGGGCAGTATCAGCAGAGTCATGTTATGGCCATTAGAGAGCAGTATCAGCAGAGTCATGTTATGGTCATTAGAGGGCATCATCATCAGAGTCATGTTATGGTCATTAGAGGGCAGTATCATCAGAGTCATGTTATGGACATTAGGGGGCAGTATCAGCAGAGTCATGTTATGGTCATTAGGGGCAGTATCAGCAGAGTCATCTTCTGGTCATTAGAGGGCAGTATCATCAGTGTCATCTTCTGGTCATTAGAGGGCAGTGTCAGCAGTGTCATGTTCTGGTCATTAGAGGGCAGTATCAGCAGAGTCATGTTATGGCCATTAGAGAGCAGTATCAGCAAAGTCATGTTATGGTCATTAGAGGGCAGCATCATCAGAGTCATGTTATGGTCATTAGAGGGCAGTATCATCAGAGTCATGTTATGGACATTAGGGGGCAGTATCAGCAGAGTCATGTTATGGTCATTAGAGAGCAGTATCAGCAGAGTCATGTTATGGTCATTACAGGACAGTATCAGCAGTGTCATGTTATGGTCATTAGAGGGCAGTATCAGCAGAGCCATGTTATGGTCATTAGGGGGCAGTATCAGCAGTGTCATGTTATGGTCATTAGAGGGCAGTATCAGCAGAGCCATGTTATGGTCATTAGAGAGCAGTATCAGCAGAGTCATGTTATGGTCATTAGAGGACAGTATCAGCAGTGTCATGTTATGGTCATTAGAGGGCAGTATCAGTAGAGCCATGTTATGGTCATTAGGGGGCAGTATCAGCACAGTCATGTTATGGTCATTAGAGGGCAGTATCATCAGTGTCATCTTCTGGTCATTAGAGGGCAGTGTCAGCAGTGTCATGTTATGGTCATTAGAGGACAGTATCAGCAGAGTCATGTTATGGTCATTAGAGAGCAGTATCAGCAGAGCCATGTTATGGCCATTAGAGGGCAGTATCAGCAGAGTCATGTTATGGTCATTAGGGGGCAGTATCAGCAGAGTCATGTTATGGACATTAGGGTGCAGTATCAGCAGAGTCATGTTATGGTCATTAGAGAGCAGTATCAGCAGAGCCATGTTATGGCCATTAGAGAGCAGTATCAGCAGAGTCATGTTATGGTCATTAGGGGCAGTATCAGCAGCGTCATGTTATGATCATTAGAGGGCAGTATCAGCAGAGTCATGCTATGGCCATAAGAGAGCAGTATCAGCAGCGTCATGTTATGATCATTAGAGAGCAGTACCAGCAGCGTCATGTTATGATCATTAGAGGACAGTATCAGCAGAGTCATGCTATGGCCATTAGAGAGCAGTATCAGCAGAGTCATGTTATGGTCATTAGAGAGCAGTATCAGCAGCGTCATGTTATGATCATTAGAGGACAGTATCAGCAGAGTCATGCTATGGTCATTAGGGGGAAGTATCAGCAGAGTCATGTTATGGTCATTAGAGGGCAGTATTAGCAGTGTCATCTTCTGGTCATTAGAGGGCAGTATCAGCAGTGTCATCTTCTGGTCATTAGAGGGCAGTATCAGCAGTGTCATCTTCTGGTCATTAGAGGGCAGTGTCAGCAGTGTCATGTTCTGGTCATTAGAGGGCAGTATCAGCAGAGTCATGTTATGGCTATTAGAGAGCAGTATCAGCAGAGTCATGTTATGGTCATTAGAGGACAGTATCAGCAGTGTCATCTTCTGGTCATTAGAGGGCAGTATCAGCAGTGTCATCTTCTGGTCATTAGAGGGCAGTGTCAGCAGTGTCCTGTTCTGGTCATTAGAGGGCAGTATCAGCAGAGTCATGTTACAGTCATTAGAGGGCAGTATCAGCAGAGTCATGTTACAGTCATTAGAGAGCAGTATCAGCAGTGTCATGTTATGGTCATTAGAGGGCACTGTCAGCAGAGTCATGTTATGGTCATTAGAGGGCAGTATCAGCAGAGCCATGTTATGGTCATTAGAGGGCAGTATCAGCAGTGTCATGTTATGGTCTTTAGAGGGCAGTATCAGCAGAGCCATGTTATGGTCATAAGAGAGCAGTATCAGCAGCGTCATGTTATGATCATTAGAGAGCAGTACCAGCAGCGTCATGTAATGATCATTAGAGGACAGTATGAGCAGAGTCATGCTATGGCCATTAGAGAGCAGTATCAGCAGAGTCATGTTATGGTCATTAGAGAGCAGTATCAGCAGCGTCATGTTATGATCATTAGAGGGCAGTATCAGCAGAGTCATGCTATGGCCATAAGAGAGCAGTATCAGCAGCGTCATGTTATGATCATTAGAGAGCAGTACCAGCAGCGTCATGTTATGATCATTAGAGGACAGTATCAGCAGAGTCATGCTATGGCCATTAGAGAGCAGTATCAGCAGAGTCATGTTATGGTCATTAGAGAGCAGTATCAGCAGCGTCATGTTATGATCATTAGAGGACAGTATCAGCAGAGTCATGCTATGGTCATTAGGGGGAAGTATCAGCAGAGTCATGTTATGGTCATTAGAGGGCAGTATTAGCAGTGTCATCTTCTGGTCATTAGAGGGCAGTATCAGCAGTGTCATTTCTGGTCATTAGAGGGCAGTATCAGCAGTGTCATCTTTGGTCATTAGAGGGCAGTGTCAGCAGTGTCATGTTCTGGTCATTAGAGGGCAGTATCAGCAGAGTCATGTTATGGCTATTAGAGAGCAGTATCAGCAGAGTCATGTTATGGTCATTAGAGGACAGTATCAGCAGTGTCATCTTCTGGTCATTAGAGGGCAGTATCAGCAGTGTCATCTTCTGGTCATTAGAGGGCAGTGTCAGCAGTGTCCTGTTCTGGTCATTAGAGGGCAGTATCAGCAGAGTCATGTTACAGTCATTAGAGGGCAGTATCAGCAGAGTCATGTTACAGTCATTAGAGAGCAGCATCAGCAGTGTCATGTTATGGTCATTAGAGGGCAATGTCAGCAGAGTCATGTTATGGTCATTAGAGGGCAGTATCAGCAGAGCCATGTTATGGTCATTAGAGGGCAGTATCAGCAGTGTCATGTTATGGTCTTTAGAGGGCAGTATCAGCAGAGCCATGTTATGGTCATTAGAGGGCAGTATCAGCAGTGTCATGTTATGATCATTAGAGGGCAGTATCAGCAGAGCCATGTTATGGTCATTAGAGGGCAGTATCAGCAGTGTCATGTTATGGTCATTAGAGGGCAGTATCACGAGAGTCATGCAATGGCCATTAGAGAGCAGTATCAGCAGAGTCATGTTATGGTCATTAGAGGGCAGTATCAGCAGAGCCATGGTATGGTCATTAGAGGGCAGTATCAGCAGTGTCATGTTAGGGTCATTAGAGGGCAGTATCAGCAGAGCCATGCTATGGTTATTAGAGGGCAGTATCAGCAGAGTCATGTTATGGTCATTAGAGGGCAGTATCAGCAGTGTCATGTTATGGTCATTAGAGGGCAGTATCAGCAGAGTCATGTTATGGTCATTAGAGGGCAGTATCAGCAGAGTTATGTTATGGTCATTAGAGGGCAGTATCAGCAGTGTCATTTTATGGTCATTAGAGGGCAGTATCAGCAGAGCCATGCTATGGTTATTAGAGGGCAGTATCAGCAGAGCCATGCTATGGTTATTAGAGGGCAGTATCAGCAGAGTCATGTTATGGTCATTAGAGAGCAGTATCAGCAGAATCATGTTATGGTCATTAGAGAGCAGTATCAGCAGAGCCATGTTATGGTCATTAGAGGGCAGTATCAGCAGTGTCATGTTATGGTCATTAGAGGGCAGTATCAGCAGTGTCATGTTATGGTCATTAGAGGGCAGTATCAGCAGAGCCATGCTATGGTTATTTGAGGGCAGTATCAGCAGAGTCATGTTACAGTCATTAGAGGGCAGTATCAGTAGAGTCATGTTACAGTCATTAGAGGGCAGTATCAGCAGAGTCATGTTACAGTCATTAGAGGGCAGTATCAGCAGAGTCATGTTATGGTCATTAGAGGGCAGTATCAGCAGAGTCATGTTATGGTCATTAGAGGGCAGTATCAGCAGAGTCATGTTACAGTCATTAGAGGGCAGTATCAGCAGAGTCATGTTATGGTCATTAGAGGGCAGTATCAGCAGAGTCATGTTATGGTCATTAGAGGGCAGTATCAGCAGAGTCATGTTATGGTCATTAGAGGGCAGTATCAGCAGCGTCATGTTACGGTCATTAGAGGGCAGTATCAGCAGAGTCATGTTACAATCATTAGAGGGCAGTATCAGCAGAGTCATGTTACAATCATTAGAGGGCAGTATCAGCAGAGCCATGTTATGGTCAGTAGAGGGCAGTATCAGCAGTGTCATGTTATGGTCAGTAGAGGGCAGTATCAGTGTGATGACATCTACTACATTTAGCAGCTTGTGTATAGCGCGCTTCCCTTCCCCCCTCCCAGCATAAGTAAGGCTCAGTGTAATCTGAGCTCCCAGCACTGGAGTTTCCCGCCTCACCGTAGGGGGTCGCCATTGTCTTCACATGTGCTCTCCTTCTATAGCAGCCATTATGGGGATTCATTCCTTTTGGTGATAACACGGTGGGAATTTGTGTCAGAAACATGAAAGTCACTGTATTGAACCATGCGCCGACGGGCATCGTTCCCGTGGTACTGGTGAACCCGTAACTCCAACAGAGCCCGAGAAATGGAATTCTCGGATTCCCCATGAACTAGCTCAGCCAAGTTTGGACTCATTGGAACCGTCATTTTAAAGTAAGATCATTGATAGGTCTGCCATTATTCTGCTAGAGTTCCCCGCTGAGTTATGGTCCTTATGACTTTCAGAGCTCAAAACTATAACTTGTAGCCCAGGGGAGGTGGCCAGAAAACCAGCCCCTTTTGTGAGGTCAGAAGCCGACATGTATAAGGCTTGCAGGGAAGCTCCTCAGGCATTCCTTGCTGTGACGTCTTGACTAAGAGATCTGCAAATGAACTATGACGTGTGGCTCCTCCCCCAGCCAGACTTGCCTGTAACTACCATGTGAGTGATTTTCATCTTTAATCCTATTTTATTTTATAACTGCATTTGTACATAACGATATTGTCTCAGTTTGTTCCATCTTTTATATTGTATAAGCACTGCCTGTTTTTTAAGGAATAAACCTATAAAATTATTAGTTTGATTCTCCTGCTCTATAAACGAATTTTCACGTGCCTGACGTACTACGTTACTGTTTGGGGTTGCTACGGACCCTCTTGATAAATTGTTCCAAGTAAATCGTAGCTGGTGGCAGCTTAAAGGAAGGGGTGTAAAGTGTTAATCTATTGGGTGGCGCTGGCAGTGACGGAGCGGGTTTTATAAGAGTATTGCCCGGCTGCGGCTCGGAGTAATTATAATTCCCTCACTGCAGCGTGCCCCATAGCCAGCACACATCCAAGTGACCCGTCTGGCGACTAATTATCCTAGGTGCAGTCCCCTGACTGACCTGAGGGTAAGGGTGGCGCCAGAGAGCTGCAAGTTCCTAAGTGGAAGTGGGATAATTATAAATCCCTGCAGTTTACTGGGTCGGACGGCAGCAGCCGTCGTGTGTGTGCGCGTTTTCGTCACATTTGCGGCACGGAGGGATCACAAGCCGTGATACCCCGGGCTACCGTGTGGCGGACCGTGTGCAACGTTTCATCACATATTGGTGGCAGCGGTGGGATTATAGAGCATTAGTGATCTGGTTTGAGCAATCATTCCATTCACTAAAATACTTGCCCGGTTCTTCAGGAACCCTGCATCTAAAGTTTTGGAGAACAGACTCAGTGTTTATTAGTCCTGAGACAATTGTGTGTACTTGCGGTTACCCCTCCCTTCTCTTTGTTTTTCTATCCTATCTTTTATTTGGCAAACATGGCTACAATAGGAGCAAGTTGGTACGGACAGCAGAGCAAGGACACTCTTGTGGGAATCTGCAAGTACTACGGCCTTGTCCACACGAACCGAACCAAAAGCCAACTGGTCCAGGCCCTGAAGGAGCTGGGCGAGCATCGGAGTGTGTCGGGCACAGGAGCCGGCCCAAGCCAAGGTGGTGCTGCAGCAGAGGCCCAAACCCTGCATGCTTACACCCAGGGAGGGTTGGACCCTTACCTGCAGGCGGCCCTGGAGGGACTCCCCGCTGACAACCGGGAAGAACGCCTGAGGCTGATCCAGCAAGCTCAAGAGAGAGCCGAGCAGCGAGAGGCCAAACAGCGAGAGGCTGAGAGAGCCGAGCGGGAAGCTCAGAGAGCCCATGAACTGGAGCTGCTCAGACAAGGGGCAATGCCCTCCACAGCCCAGAGCGGTACACCCAGCAGCTCTCAGAGTCCGAAGCCCCGGCCGGAGCACTTTCCCGTGCTGGAAAAGGACGGAGACTTGGACACTTTTCTGCGGGCCTTTGAGAAAGTCTGCAGACAGTACCGGCTGCCTGCCGACCAATGGGCCAGGTACTTGACCCCCGGGCTAAAGGGCAAAGCTTTGGAGGCGTTCGCTTCCCTCACGTCCGATCAAGACAGTGACTATGAGGTCATCAAGCAGGCCCTGATTGCCAAGTACCAGCTAACCCCTGAGGTATACCGAAAGAAGTTCCGGAGCCTCCAACGTGGCCCACACGACAGTTATAGCGATGTGGTGCAAGGACTCAGGAACCACTTTGACCAGTGGATCCATGGACTGTCAGTTGACACCTTTGAGGAGCTGAAAGACCTGATGATCAAAGACCAGTTCCTGCATCTGTGCCCAGCTGAGGTCCGACAGTTCATCCTGGACCGAGAACCGGAGGACGCGGTCACAACAGCACGGATCGCCGACAGCTATGAGGCCAACCGGAAACCCGAGGTGCGGAAACCCGTCACCACCCGCTGGGGAGGGGGTAAGCCTGCAACCAACCCCAGTGCCCCTGCCAGTCGTCCCTCTGGAGGCACTATCCCCTTTGCCAGCGCCAGGCCTACATCAGACCCCCGCCAGTGTTTCTCCTGTAAGCGGACAGGACACATCAGCGCCACCTGTCCGGAGAGGCAGAAGAACCCCCCATCCAAGGCCTCTGGGCCCAACGCCTCTGTTCTTTTGGTGGGTGGTGTGGTGGGGAGGGTTGATGACAACGTGCAGCCCGTCCGCGTGGGGGCCCGTCTTGCTACAGGCCTCAAGGACACCGGGGCCGAACGAACCCTCATCCGACCCGAACTGGCGGCCCCTGAAGAGTTGATTCCGGGGAAAACCCTAACTGTCACCGGGATTGGGGGCGTCCACTACCCCTTACCGATAGCCCGAGTTTTCATTGACTGGGGTGCCGGGAGCGGGGTGAAGGAAGTGGGGGTGTCCGAAAACCTGCCCACTGATGTTTTACTGGGGACTGATCTGGGGAGGATGGTCGCGTACTATGTCCCTGACACCCCTCCCCAATCTGATAATAAGGTTAACGTTAACCATGATGTTGATGATGATGGGAAGCTGATTGTGTTACCTGCCAATGCTTTGCGAAGTGATTATGCAACTGATAACCTTTCTTTCCCTAGGAATGATGCTGATAGTGATGTATCTGTGATATCTGAACCTGTTAACCCTTTCTCTGAAGTGGTAGATGTGTCCACAGGTACAGGAGCGTTCAGCCCCGTCGCTCTGCGGAGTGAGACGGCTGAGGAACCCCTAGCAGGAGCAAGCGACAGTGCTCAAGGAAATGGGGAGGTGCATGGGGACCGTGAGGAAGGTGACGCCATGACACTGACCAGTGCCACCGAGGAAGGTAACTGGCCCATAAGTAGCCCTGCTCCTGAAGTGTTGGGGGTGTATGGGGAGGTAGAGCCCATAGCAGCGCCAGCTGATGGGTCTATAGAAATCCCCGGGGAGACGGCATATGTAGCTGCTGTCACCCGCAGTCAGAGTGCCCGGATCGCAGTTAGCGCCCTGCCATCTGGACCCTCCTCCGCTACAGGAGAGACTGAACCAGAGGTGGACCCAGAGCCGGTCCCAGAGGGTCCCAGTGAGGAAGGAACCCTGACGTCACTTCTGGCTGCCTCCAGCCAGGAGTTCCAGGCCGCTCTGCACTCAGATGCGAGCCTGGAGAACTTGAGGCACCTCGCCGAGACGCCCATCTCCGTGACTGATAAGGAGAGGGTGTTCTGGGAATGAGGAAGGTTGTACCGGGAGACAGTACCCGGAGATTCCCAAAAGGAGTGGTTGAGGGAAAAACAGCTGGTCGTCCCGCACCAGTTCCGAGGTGAGTTGTTGAGGATTGCCCATGAGATTCCACTCGCTGGACACTTGGGGATCAGCAAAACTAAGGCACGGCTGTCTCAACACTTCTATTGGCCCAAGATGGGGACAGATGTGACTAACTACTGCCGCTCCTGTATCACCTGTCAAAGAGTGGGGAAGGCGGGTCCTGCTCTTAAGGCTCCCCTGATCCCGTTGCCAGTGATAGAGGAGCCTTTCCAGAGGATCGCGGTGGACATTGTGGACCCGATGGCCGTCCCCAGCCGCTCTGGAAAGCAATACATCCTTACTGTGGTAGACAACGCTGCCCGGTACCCGGAGGCAGTAGCTCTGTCCTCAACTAAGGCAGATAAGGTGGCGGATGCACTGGTGACCATCTTTTCACGGGTAGGATTTCCCAGGGAGATGCTTACCGATCGAGGGACCCAATTTATGTCTCGCCTAATGAAGGCTCTCTGCAGCAAAATGCAGGTGACGCGTATGGTATCGAGTGCGTATCACCCACAGACCAATGGTTTGTGTGAACGCTTTAACGGTACCCTCAAACAGATGCTCCGCATGCTGGTTGAGACCCAGGGACGCGATTGGGAGCGGTACCTCCCACACCTGCTGTTTGCCTACAGAGAAGACCCGCAGGCCTCGACGGGGTTCTCCCCTTTGAGCTCCTGTATGGCAGACGAGTCCGGGGACCCCTTGGGTTGATAAGAGAATCCTGGGAAGATGAGCCAAACCCCACAGAAGTGTCCATCGTGGATTATGTCATGCGCTTCCGCGACAAGATGCAGACCTTGACGCAGTTGGTGCATGACAACATGACGCAGGCTCAGGCTGACCAGAAGCACTGGTACGACCAGAACGCCCGGGAGCGGACCTACCAGGTGGGTCAAAAGGTGTGGATAAGCTCCAGGCAGCCTGGGAAGGCCCGTACGTCGTGCACCAACAGCTCAACCCAGTCACCTACGTGGTCACGCTTGACCACACTCGGGGTAGGCGCAAGGCCTTTCACGTCAACATGATGAAGGCCCATCACGAACGTGAAGCCTGCGTCCTACCGGTCTGCAACCTGCCCGAGGACGGGGAGGAGGATCCCCTCCTGGACATGCTGGCCCAAGCCCAGGCCAATGGGTCCATTGAGGACATGGAGGTAAATGCCTCGCTAACCGCCTCCCAGTGGTTGCAGTTGCTGACCACTCTGGAATCCTTCCGGGCCGTGTTCACTAACCGACCCGGAAGGACCAAGTTGGCAGTCCATGAGGTGGACACCGGGAATCGCGCCCGTTACGGCGAACACCTTATCGGATCTCTGAGGAGGTGCAGCAGATTATGCACCAGGAGATCCATGAGATGTTGCAGCTGGGGGTGATCCGGCCGTCCAAAAGCGCGTGGGCCTCACCTGTAGTTCTCGTGCCAAAAAAGGATCGGACCACCCGGTTCTGCGTGGACTACAGGGGGCTCAACGCCATCACTACCTCTGATGCGCACCCAATGCCACGCATCGAGGATCTGCTGGAGCGGTTGGCGAATGCCAAGTACATATCCATCATGGATTTAAGCCGGGGATACTGGCAGATTCCCCTGAGCCCTGAGGTGCAGGAGAAATCCGCCTTTATCACCCCTTTTGGACTGTACGAGTCCACGGTCATGCCTTTCGGCATGAAGAATGCCCCTGTCACTTTTCAGCGGATGGTCAACCACCTGCTTCAGGGACTGGAGGAGTACGCTGTGGCGTACCTGGACGACATTGCCGTCTTCAGTTCCACCTGGGAGGAACACCTTCAGCATCTCCAGGAGGTGCTCAAGCGTATTCACAAGGCAGGTCTGACCATCAAGCCGGGAAAATGCCAGATGGGCATGAGGGAGGTCCACTACCTGGGGCACCGGGTAGGTGGGGGTTCCATGAGTCCAGAGCCCGAGAAAGTGGACACGATCGTGTCCTGGCCCACCCCCAGGACCAAAAAGCAGGTGAAGTCCTTCCTGGGCACTGCAGGGTACTATAGGCGTTTCGTACCGAACTATAGCGCCATTGCAAAACCCTTGACGGACCTCACCAAGGGCGGTCTTCCCCAAACAGTCAACTGGACAGATGGCTGTGAGGCGGCATTCCGAGCTTTGAAAACAGCCCTGTGCAGCTCTCCAGTGTTGAAAGCCGTCGACAGCAGTCGGCCCTTCCTGGTACAGACTGACGCCAGCGAATTTGGCCTCGGTGCTGTACTCAGCCAGGTTGATTCGGGGAACCAGGAGCACCCCGTGTTGTACCTGAGCCGGAAACTTCTGCCGAGGGAAGTGGCATACTCCACCATCGAGAAGGAGTGCCTGGCCATGGTCTGGGCACTGCAACGTTTGCAGCCCTACCTGTACGGGCGCACCTTCAAGGTGGTCACCGACCACAACCCTCTGAGCTGGCTGCACACAGTGTCCGGAACCAATGGTAGGTTGCTACGTTGGAGCCTTGCCCTGCAGCAGTATGATTTTGCCGTACAACACAAGAAAGGCAGTGATCATGGGAATGCTGATGGGTTGTCACGACGTGGCGAACCTGCTGAGGTGCGCATGGCGGATTACCGAGAGGTCATGCCTCCGTAGCGCCCTCTAAGGGGGGGAGGTGTGATGACATCTACTACATTTAGCAGCTTGTGTATAGCGCGCTTCCCTTCCCCCCTCCCAGCATAAGTAAGGCTCAGTGTAATCTGAGCTCCCAGCACTGGAGTTTCCCGCCTCACCGTAGGGGGTCGCCATTGTCTTCACATGTGCTCTCCTTCTATAGCAGCCATTATGGGGATTCATTCCTTTTGGTGATAACACGATGGGAATTTGTGTCAGAAACATGAAAGTCACTGTATTGAACCATGCGCCGACGGGCATCGTTCCCGTGGTACTGGTGAACCCGTAACTCCAACAGAGCCCGAGAAATGGAATTCTCGGATTCCCCATGAACTAGCTCAGCCAAGTTTGGACTCATTGGAACCGTCATTTTAAAGTAAGATCGTTGATAGGTCTGCCATTATTCTGCTAGAGTTCCCCACTGAGTTATGGTCCTTATGACTTTCAGAGCTCAAAACTATAACTTGTAGCCCGGGGAGGTGGCCAGAAAACCAGCCCCTTTTGTGAGGTCAGAAGCCGACATGTATAAGGCTTGCAGGGAAGCTCCTCAGGCATTCCTTGCTGTGACGTCTTGACTAAGAGATCTGCAAATGAACTATGACGTGTGGCTCCTCCCCCAGCCAGTCTTGCCTGTAACTACCATGTGAGTGATTTTCATCTTTAATCCTATTTTATTTTATAACTGCATTTGTACATAACGATATTGTCTCAGTTTGTTCCATCTTTTATATTGTATAAGCACTGCCTGTTTTTTAAGGAATAAACCTATAAAATTATTAGTTTGATTCTCCTGCTCTATAAACGAATTTTCACGTGCCTGACGTACTACGTTACTGTTTGGGGTTGCTACGGACCCTCTTGATAAATTGTTCCAAGTAAATCGTAGCTGGTGGCAGCTTAAAGGAAGGGGTGTAAAGTGTTAATCTATTGGGTGGCGCTGGCAGTGACGGAGCGGGTTTTATAAGAGTATTGCCCGGCTGCGGCTCGGAGTAATTATAATTCCCTCACTGCAGCGTGCCCCATAGCCAGCACACATCCAAGTGACCCGTCTGGCGACTAATTATCCTAGGTGCAGTCCCCTGACTGACCTGAGGGTAAGGGTGGCGCCAGAGAGCTGCAAGTTCCTAAGTGGAAGTGGGATAATTATAAATCCCTGCAGTTTACTGGGTCGGACGGCAGCAGCCGTCGTGTGTGTGCGCATTTTCGTCACATTTGCGGCACGGAGGGATCACAAGCCGTGATACCCCGGGCTACCGTGTGGCGGACCGTGTGCACCGTTTCATCACATATTGGTGGCAGCGGTGGGATTATAGAGCATTAGTGATCTGGTTTGAGCAATCATTCCATTCACTAAAAAACTTGCCCGGTTCTTCAGGAACCCTGCATCTAAAGTTTTGGAGAACACCTTTCCAGTTTGTCAGACGTGATCGGTAACTTGCGAGTGCAATGCGGGAAACTCGCGTGAGTCTCTCGTATTAGTATCCGGCACTGACACCGGCACTCGGACCGGAGCGTTCAGCTGCATAGAAATACATGTAGCCGCACACTCCAGTCCCAAGTGCCGACGGCAGTGCCGGGTATTGATGCAAGAGACTCCCGTGAGATTCTCACATTGCACTCGCAAGTTTGACCCGGACTTAACCTTTAAATGGGAACCTGTCAGCAGGTTTTTTTTATCTCAAACTAATGACATCTAAGCAAAGTTGGAGATTAAATTAATTCCTTTTTTATAGAAAAGCAATTTCCCATTTTTTGTTAGATATCCCTATGATAAAGAGCCGCAAGTGCAGCAGGGCCAGCCCTGCACTTGCAGCTCTCCTGCTCCTCTTGTTCTTTCTCAGCCTGCCACAGTCCTTCTTGTGCCATCATTCCATAGGTTCGCACATGCTCAGTAAGTTCCTGGTGACGTTGCAAAAGCCGGACTATCAATCTGCGCCCTAGGAGATATCAAACAGGGGAGGCAAGTTACTCAATTAAAAGTGACTTGTCAGTGAATGAACGGAGGCCAGTGGCAAGAATGAAAGAGGCTGGAAATGCTGTAAGTGCACGGCAAGCTCCCGCTGCACTCGCAGCTCAATAGTATAAAAACTATACAAAGAATTTTAAAAAAAACGGGAAGTCGCTTTTCTAAAACAAAGGTAAGAATTGAATCTCCTTTAGCCTGACTTTCCTTAGCTGACATTAGTTTGGGATGGAAAAACTTGCAGACAGGTTCCCTTTAAGCTGCTGTGACATCATTGGTGGGTTTCAGTCATGTGTTATGTTGTGACATCACAAATGGTAAGCTCCTGTGACATCACAGCTGATTTTTATTTTGGATACTCAGTCATTGCTATTTATTTAGTTTCAAAACCCATTTAGGTCGGGTATGATAGTTTAATAGTTGGGTCAGTACCTTCACCTTCCGTAGGTCCCGTACCATCACTCCAACAGTGTCGTAAGGATAAAGTCATGAAGAACCTGAAATATGTATAAAAATATACAGACACTCACAGGGCTCGTTTGTTTTTACAGAATATTCCCTTTTATTACATTTGTAGCTGAATATTGTTCTTTAAATTATTTACCGCGGACATTTCATTAATAATGTAACTACTTCTCCTGAATTGTGCTACAAGAACGGGGGATTACGATGTGTGATATTGTTCGTAGCCTCGAGGATTGTGATCAACAAAAATCCTACACGACCTTATCAGGTCTTCACACAAGCTCAGCGATCTGGGGATTTATAATACCGATCCCTGTATAGGTTACATGGCGGACTGAATAATGATAATTCTTATTTTTTCATGTTTTATTTTATTTTTTTTGCTTTATTGTACTTTCGTGGACTCAGCATTAACACATATGCTTGTTTTTTATATCATTTTTACTTCTTTAATTTTAAACTAGGGAAAAGTGAAGTGATTGAAAGGTTTACGATAGTTGACAGTTTTTAATATTTAGATTTTTTTTAGTTTTTATATATTTTTTTGTCTAGTTAAGGAGATTTGAACCTATGATGATATTATCGTTTGTTGTGTATCCTGCAAAGCTGCAGTATTGTTGGATGTAGTTGAAATGACAATCTCTGGAGCACAAAGTTGGCAAACATGGGGACCTCTAGTGGCCCCTTGGCTGCCATGACATGTAACAGCGCAGAAGATGAGGACACAGTGGTAACTTAACCAAAGATTATTTATTAATCTAACACAACGGTTTAGGTGACTAGGATACAGAATTAAAAAAGATTGACAAGTTATTGGAGTGCAGTGAAGTATTTTACAATGGAAATGTATACCCTTTTGTGCGTGGAAGTTGCTATAACCATTCTAACAATGAAAGCTCTATCATACAAGACAATAAACAATAATGATGGATAATGGCATCTTGTTCCTAATACCCAGGTCTGTAGTGTGTCACAGTCAGTTTTGAGTTCTTCACCATCGTCACTTAGTCAGCATATCAGCTGTAATAATCTCAGTACAGGCCCTAATGGGAGTCAGTGGTACCAATCCTTTAGGCTGCAAGTCCCTTATCGACTAGTCACTTCAGTGATGCGTTTACTCCATCCCCCTAAATTTCCTGAAGCATGGCCCCAAGTCCCCTCTTTACTGTAATTTACACTGCAGTCATCTGAGTTCCTCTGATTGGCTCCTTCTTTCTCTCGATTCCTTTGATCGGCTCCCTCTTTCGGGTTGTCTCGAGAGCCTCTGGTCGACTCTCTTTCTTGGCTCCCTCTCTCTCGAATTCTCTGATCGGCTCCATCTTTCTTGATTCCTCTGCGAAAAATGTGGGGATTTAATGGCAGCTAGCAATCCTACTTCAGAATGT
Organism: Oophaga sylvatica; assembly: GCA_033576555.1. NCBI lineage: Eukaryota > Metazoa > Chordata > Amphibia > Anura > Dendrobatidae > Oophaga > Oophaga sylvatica. The sequence goes on from JARQOD010008574.1 coordinate 28,269, forward strand.
GTAGCTGAAACAGTATACCTAGCTCACCAGGTGGTCCAGCCACATCAGCTCGTATCCAAGCTCACACAAAATGACCTCCTGTGGAACCCACACTCTTTAAATGCTTTATCCAGTCAGAGGAGAATTTCATAAGGAGATTTAAGGAGAATATGGAGTTATCGTATGGCCTAGCTACACACTAGTTACATATTTGAGATCTCTGAAATGGGCCGAACATCTTTCAGGGTCTTGATCTGTTCTGCAGCCCCAAAGTGAGGAGATACGTACAGCCGTGTTTGGTTTCCAAGTGTAAGAGGGGGCCTGACGTTCCATTGGGAAGTTATGATCTTTCATAGGTTTTGAGAGCTTTAGCTTCAAACACCCACGGGAGGTGAATAAGGTCCCTCCCGGGGGCAAAAAGGATATGACCGACCAAGGGGATGAATGCTTGTGTAAGGTCATATGCTCTCTCTCTTTGTCATGCTTGGTGTTCACTTTTAAAGGGGGAGCCACGTCATATAATGTGCTGGAAGGGACTGAATCAGCTGGCAACCCATGCCACAATGTGGCCCAGCGTACATGGTCGATTATCAAACTGACATGATTCATCTGCTTTTATCTTTTGTCCTTCACCTGTTTTTGCACATCTGACATTTGTATATGTAACCATTGTGTATATAGTGTATTGTCTAGTGTGCCCTTAAGGCGATTAAATGTATAATTTAACCTTAGGCTGCTCTTTTATCTTGATCCATGTGTCCGTGTATTCGGTTCTAACTTCACAGGGATGGTTTCTGGCTGGATGCCACCATTCATGCTGAAGAGCACATGTAATACAGATGGATTACAGCGTGAGACATTATGGATTCCAGTCACCCATCCATCCATCCCTCCTTCCCTCATCCATCCATCCGTCCAGCTATATCTCCATCCATCCCTCATTCATCCCTCCAGCCATCCATCCTCATCCATCCCGCCATCCATTCCTTCCTCCATCCATCCCTTATCCATCCATTATCCATCCATTCCTCAGCCACACATGCATCCATCCCTCCATCCGTCCAGCTATATCTCCATCAATCCATCCCTTCAGCTATCCATCCCTCTTCAAACCATCCATCCCTCCATCCATCCCTCATCCACACATCCATCCGTCTAGCTATATCTCAATCCATACATCCCTCATCCATACATCTATCCCTCCATCCATCCAGCTATCTCCATCCATCCATTCCTCATCCATCCATCCAGCCATCCCTCCAGCCATCCATTCTTCATCCATCCTTCATCCATCCTTCATCCATCCATCCCTCATAAATCCATGCCTCATCCACACATCTCTCATCCACACATCCCTCATCCACACATCCATCCGGCCAACTATATCTCAATCTATCCATCCCTCATACACACATCCATCCCTCCATCCATCCAGCATCATTGGTTAGCAACAGCATAACAACGTTATTAAAAAGAATTCTGAGACTTATTGTCCTTTAAAAGTGTTGGTCTTACATAAAATGCACACATTTACTTGTATTTAGTTTTAAACATATTGTATGTCTCTCATGGAATTACATTTTAAAATATGTGGTGTTCATGGCTCTCTCAGCCAAAATGGTTCCCGACCCTGCCCTATAAATAAGATGCCCCTCATTAACCCTCTGTGTCTGGAAGCTCCAGTGATGTCAGTGCACAAATACAGAGTCCTCTCACTGGCGCTCCCCCTGGTACTCAAAAAGACCCCAATACTTTTAGTCCTTTTTTAAATACTAAACATTGTGGACAGTGGATTTTTATTTCTAAATGTTTAATATGACTGTAAAAGGGAACCTGCTATGCGATTACTGCTGACCAGACCACGGGTGGCATGAATCAGAACCTGACTGCGGGATTGTAGTCAGGTATATTTTTTTTCTGAAACAATGCAGTGCTTCAGAGAAGACATAGCTTAAAGGCCGGATGACAGTTCTTTCATATGTGTACCTGTCAATCAGCTGGATTCATGTCGGCAGAAGCCAGCCGGACATGGCAGTGGATAACGCTAATATATTTTATGGTCACTGGTCAGCTCTGTAAAACACCACTTCAACATTTTATTTATTTCACTATCTGAATGGTATCACTTAATGTAAATTCCCTGCCCCTAGTAATATACTAACCAGCCGCTGTCTTCTACTCTTCCCAGTGCCGCTGCAAGCTCAATTGTCCTTCTTGTGACTGGGACTTCTGACTGACCGTAATTCAGAGGTTTGACAATGAGGGTGATCAATGAGTGGAACATGCTGCCACGAGAGGCGGTAAGTTCTCCTTCAATGGAAGTCTTCAAACAGAGGCTGGACAGACATCTGTCTGGGATGGTTTAGTGACTCCTGCTTTGAGCAGAGGGTTGAACACGATAATCCAGGAGGTCCCTTCCAACTGTAACATTCTATGATTCTGTGATTCTATGGTAACGATCACAACCTCTCAATGTAAAACTATGAGCCTTGTCCTGACTCTCTTAGATTTACAATGTAAAGTGACCTCCAGGTCACCCAGGAAACACTCAAACAATCTGGTAGGTTACAACCTGAAGAAGACCATGTCCAACGGCGGTGGATTCGCGTAGTTGTCTTCTTTATAGTTGTCACGTGCAGTACCAAGTCGTGGATACTATTCATTTGTACTGTTCTGCCCCGCAACTGAGCACTTACGGCCGCCGCTGGTCCCGGGAACTGTTGATCGATGGTTTCTACTGATCAGTGGGGGTCACACTCACATCGATCAGGTATTGATGACCTATCCTAAGAATAGGCACTCAATATTAAAGTACTAAAGAGCCCCTTTAAATGCCCTTCCCCAGTGATAGGTCACCTATTTAGGTGGATTCTGCGCAGAAAATAGCACACATGCCACATGCAGAGTTTCTCCATTGAATATGGGTACTTTGCAAATAGATCTGCACGCCTGAGACTACACTAAATCAAGTTACCAATTGCTCCATCTGTGAATATTTATATATATATTGTACGTTTTGTATGGAAAGGATGGGACCATAAGGACTCTTTTTGCAAAGGGGCCCTCCAATGTCAGTGTTCGCCCCTGACTGTAAGGGATATTCTCTTGTTCATTGTGATGGCTCAATATAAAGAGAATATCACCCAGAAATCCTCAATCTTCTTCATTATGCACATTCTTTAAATGCTTAAGTACACAAAAAAAGTCTCAGCACGATTCAGTAAGCAAATACTACAGACAGGGACGGTGGGATGTTTGATTTGCAGAGATGTGGGCCATATTCTGCTGAAATTTGCAATATGCGCCTTAAACAAACAGTTCTGTGAAGGTTTTTCAAAGTTGGGACGTGTGTCAGACAATGAGAGGTGGAATATGCCGAAACCTAAACAATGCAGGGGAGAAGTGACGATATCTGTAAGACGAGAAGGAAAGAAAAGGAGTACATTAGTGTTTGACTCACGCACCACAATTGTGGATACCAGGACTATGGGGTACTCGGAGCCGAGCCCATCGATTTCCATGGGAGATGTCACTGGTAGCGGTGGCTCGGTCCGTGGCCCTGGCAGTCAATGCGATGGGGGAATATTTACAGGGGATTATTAGGATAGTTCGTGACGCCACCTGTGGTTTCTGGTAATTGTACCAGCGCTGCTATGAGGACTTTCACAGGGGATGTTATGGGGCAGCTTGGTAGTAAGTCTCCCACAGGTGAGACGTGTCCCTGGAAGTCTATGGTGATTATAATGCAGGGTGTAGTAAGAATTCAGCCAAACACAATGCAGCTTCTTTTCATACCTTTTACTGATGATGGCGCAAGCAGATCCCGGGAAGCTGGTCGGGGTGGAGAGTGCACTTTCAGGTAGCAGCCGAGCAGGTTAGAGGCCTCCTTAACTTTCATATAATGTGAGTCTAACTTGCCTGAAGCGAAGTTAACTCCAAAACTCCAGCTTTCTCTGTAGCTGTACTGCCCGGCCAATGTTGTGGTGGAGCCTTCTAATGATGAAACTAAGTCCTTACTTTTGCTGATCAGGCTCAAAGTCCCTGTTCCACCTGACTCCGGTTACGTATTGACACTAAGGGCTTGCTCCTGCGACCTGTAGTCCAGCGAGCCTCTGGTTTTCTTGTCACTATGCCTGAAACAGTAGTGACGCTTCGGTCCCCAGTGACCGGTGATTTAGTGCAGGTAATCCAATACCTAAGGCACTGCTCTGTCTTCTCCACTGTGCCCTTCGCCCTACTTTCCGCTCTTAACATAAGCACTGCTGCATAGAAGTCGAATCACAGATTCCCTGTTTGGGCTCGCTGAGCAGCTCTCAGTATTCTCCTAGTCCAGGACCTCTGTCGACTGGACTTCACTGTCCTGGGACAGGCGGCTGAAGTCTCTGCTCTGAACTTAGCAGGAAACCAATCTCACTGACTCACTGTCCTAAGACAGGAAGATGACTCCTCTGTCCGAAGACAGGAAACTGACTGACTCGAACTCTCTATGCTGACACCCACTAAACTTATATACCCTATGGGTGTGTCTAAATGTGAGTGACATGAGTGAATGCATATCAAGCTTTGGCTGTTACCTTCAAGTGCACTCTCCTGGATTTTCATGTGTGCCTGCGAAGCTGGGCTACACATCCCCCCTTGGTAAAACACAGCACTCCCGGGCTGTAAAAGACAAAAAGAACATTTTGTTTTGCATTAACAATAACATTTCAACTCTTCCCATCTGGGAGGTAAGGATTTCTTGAACGTTACAATATGTACAGTAATAAAATACAAAAGTATCAAAATATCAAGACATTTTCATATATACAAGATACTTGTGGAGGACCCGCACCAAAAACCTCCCACGTGGGTCCTGGGTGGGCTGCAGGACTTTATTGCAGACCTCATTTTGGGCCCCACCACACGGGTTTTTCTTCTGAGGTAGATGTGTAATAGCGGCTTCGTGTAAAACCAATATAATGCACCGAAGCGCAACTATTTACAGGATAAGTTCTGGGCTGGCACAGTCCTCAGCCTCTCAGTCCATGACATGGTTAAGGACACATATATATATTTCACTTGTCAAATATTCACATTCTAATTTTTAACTTTCGTATTCACATTATATATCCATATATATACTTCAAGTATTCACTTACTTGCTTTACCCAACCAGGGTATTCTATATGTAAAACTATGCAATCAACATATTACTTTTTAATTTCTCAAAATTCTTCAACTTTTCAAAATTCCTTTTACCCAGCCGGGTATTTTACTCAATATGTAAACATTAGTATACACTATACATAGCAATAAAGTGCAATACAGCAATTATTTCTTTTATCAAAACTTTTTACACTTCTTGGTTGCGGTAAACCCCTGTCTGGGTCCTACCGGTCCTCACATTTTCTTACTTTCAATTACGTCTTCCACCCCGGGGGCTGGAACAATGCGATGCTCCTTAGAGTGCATGACAAACAGGTCGTGACCTGCTATCAGGGTTTGGGTCGCAACAGTTCTTGTGCGAACCACTAGGGGCACGCCGGGTGCTTCTTCTTTATGAGACGCCGATTGCGTTGCTACAGGTGCCACTACATTTTGCGGTACTATTTTGGTCGCAGTTTGCGGTTTAGGCAGCAGCGCTGGCTGAGACTTGGGCTGCTGTACAAATTGTGCCTTGGTTGATTGCGATTTAGAGCAGGTCGCTGTCTGCGATGTAGGTGGCGATGCTGAAGTACGGCCTGGTGCTGTGGACGCTCGAGACGGGGACGCTTCGGTAGTGTTGACGTTACCGGCGTCGGGGACGGGGTCACTAACGATGGACACATTCAGGGCATACCACCCCTTCATGTCCCAGTGACGAGTGTAACTAACAATGTCCCCATTCATCAGGTCCCTCCCCGGGTGTCCGATGGGCAGGTGGGATTCGACGTCCCTACGGCTGACAAAGACCCCTGCATAGAGGCCCGGTTCTCTGATGAAGCCCCAGCCCTTTCGGAGCTGGAACTCTGTAACACACCCCTGCCGCCGCGGTTCCCGCAAGGTACCTTTGTTATTGCGGACCATCTCCTTATCAGCGACCAACTGCTCATACTGCCGTTGTCGGTTCCGCTGCACCTCCCGCTCTTCCTCCTGCCGGCGTCGCTGCTCCTCTTCACGACACTGCATCTCTCTTTCCCACTGGACGGCATATGTGATGTCATCAATACGCTCCATCTCGTCCCAGTCGACTTCTGGCAACGATGGACAGGAACCCTCCGGTGTCCTGACCGGGGAACGGTAATCCGCTGCAGCCTCCTGACCTGGCTGACATTCCGGAACGGGCAGGACTTCCTCAGCCTCCTTCGCCTCCACCGCTCCATCGGTGGGATCAGGTACAGCATATCTGGTGTCCGCCTCCAGTCGCTCCGCAGCCTTTTTCATCAGGGCCTTTGGATAATCCAGTGATAGTGGGGTATCAAGAGACGGTATTTCACTTGCGGGAGAGAACATGGCGTCCCACAGCAGCCGCTGTGTTTGGGTGCGCCAGCGTCTCTCCGTCTCTTGTAGATCTGCACGATTCTGCAGCTTCTTCTTCAGCTCTGCGTTCTCCCTCCGCAGCTCCATCATGGCGGGGTCGGTGTCCCGATCTGGGGACAGCTCCGGCACAGGCAGACAGTCCTCCGGTACTGGGCACTGACTCTCCTGTCCTTCCACCATCTCGGTCCAGGTACCTCTGTGGTATCCAACAGGAACATTCTGGTCCTTTCCGTGGAGGCGGGATTTGCGTCTCCTCCTCTTCGCATAGAGGATGAAGAGGAGGCGTATTTCTTTAGCAGTGGGGCTGGATCTCACATTGTAGTAGG
>JARQOD010008575.1:0-35071 GCA_033576555.1 Oophaga sylvatica
AACTAATAGTCTATACAGATTCATTCCTATCTGTGGTCTGCATGAAGGTTCACTGGCAACTCCCCAAGCAGACAACCAGGAATTTAAAGGAAACCAATCAACAAATAATCAATTGCAGCCGGGAGAAACTGCACCCAGTCCCAGCACCGAGCACAGACAGAATTAACTCCCTAGCTGCCAAACACAAAGAAACAGCAGCTCAGCTGTGAGAAGTCAAAATGTTCAACCGCGACGATCTTCGTGGCAATGCACACATGACAGTACCCCCCCTTCTACGAGGGGCCTCCGGACCCTCAGGGCCAGGCCTGCCCGGGTGAGTTCTGTGGAAGGTCTGAACCAAACGATCTGCGTTAACATCAGACGCAGGGACCCACGTCCTCTCCTCTGGACCATACCCCTTCCAATGCACCAAGTACTGAAGGGACCGGCGATTCAGACGTGAGTCAATGATCTTTGATACTTGAAATTCCAAGTTACCATTGACCAACACAGGAGGAGGAGGTAGAGGTGACGGTATGACTGGTGCCACATACCTTTTAAGTAATGACTTGTGGAACACATTATGAATTTTAAACGTAGGAGGGAGGTCCAGACGAAATGCCACAGGATTAATTATGGAACTGATCCTGTACGGCCCGATGAATCTGGGACCCAGTTTCCAGGAGGGCACTTTAAGTTTTATATTCCTGGTAGACAACCATACCAGATCGTTCACATTCAGATCTGGACCAGAAACTCTCCTCCTATCAGCCATACGTTTGTAACGGTTCCCCATAGCACTCAGATTATTCAATACACCTCTCCACACAGAAGCAAGTGACGACGAGAAACGCTCCTCCTCAGGAACCCCAGAAGGGCCCCCCCATTGAAAGTACAAAACTGGGGATGAAAACCATATGCCCCAAAAAACGGGGACTTACCAGTGGACTCGCTCCGCCTGTTGTTAAGAGCGAACTCTGCCAGAGGCAAGAAAGAAGACCAGTCCTCTTGGTTCTCTGAGTCAAAACACCGGAGATATGTCTCTAAGCTCTGATTCAGACGCTCTGTCTGACCATTGGTCTGCAGATGAAAAGCCGAGGAAAATGACAATTGCATCCCCCGACGTAAACAAAATGCCCTCCAAAATTTGGACATAAACTGAGACCCCCTATCTGACACCACATCAGAAGGCAACCCATGAAGTCTAACGATCTCCCTAATGAACACCTGCGCCAGAGTTTTAGCATTAGGGAGTGCAGGAAGAGCAACGAAATGTGCCATCTTACTGAACCTGTCAACAACCACCAGTATGACAGTATTCCCTGACGACGGAGGAAGGTCCGTAATGAAGTCCATAGATAAATGAGTCCATGGACGCTCCGGAAGTTTCAAGGGTAAAAGGGTCCCAGACGGACGGGTATGAGGGGTTTTAGAGCGAGCACACACCCCACATGACGCGACAAAAGTTATAACATCTTTATTAGCATTAGGCCACCAAAACCGGCGAGAAAGGAGATCTAAAGTAGCCTTACTCCCTGGATGTCCTGCTAGAGCAGAATTATGATGTGCCTCAATAACCTTTTGTCTCAACAGATTTGGGACAAACAGTCTCCCTGGAGGTCCTGCAGGGGCGTCCCCCTGAGCCTCTAACACCTCCTCCTCAAGCTCAGAAAATACAGCCGACACTACCACCCCCTCCTGAAGGATAGGACTCGGGTCATCCGTTTTCCCGGCCCCTGGGAAACTGCGAGACAAGGCATCAGCCTTTACATTCTTAGACCCCGGGCGATAAGTGACGACAAAATTAAACCTGGTAAAAAACAACGACCATCGAGCTTGTCTGGAATTCAGACGCTTAGCGGATTCCAAATACAACAGGTTCTTGTGATCAGTAATAACGGTAACCGGGTGGACTGCCCCCTCCAAAAAGTGACGCCATTCTTCAAAAGCTAACTTAATGGCCAAAAGTTCCCTATTGCCGATATCATAATTCCTTTCGGCGGACGACAATTTCTTAGAAAAGAAAGCGCACGGATGCCATTTACCAGGGGACGGACCCTGGGACAATATAGCACCCACCCCTACGTCAGACGCATCCACCTCCACAATGAACGGCTGAGATGCATCTGGTTGGATGAGAACGGGTGCCGAAGCAAAACATTTCTTCAAAGAGGAAAAGGCTTGGCAAGCTTTGTCCGACCATTTAGAAAAATCCGTCCCTTTTCTTGTCATGTCAGTGAGAGGTTTGACGACAGATGAGAAATTACAAATAAATTTCCGGTAGTAGTTAGCAAACCCCAAAAAACGCTGCAGAGCCTTAAGATCCCCTGGCTGATCCCATTCAAGCACTGCTCTCACCTTTTCAGGGTCCATACGGAAACCGGAGGCTGACACCAAAAAACCCAAAAACTGAAGTTCCTGTACGGCAAATACACACTTCTCCAGTTTGGCGTATAATTTATTGTCTCGCAAGATCTGCAACACCTGTCTCACATGCTCCTGATGAGACACAAGATCTGGCGAGTAAATTAAAATGTCGTCCAAATATACAACCACAAACAGCCCCACAAGGTGACGAAAAATGTCATTAACAAAATGTTGGAATACTGCTGGTGCAGTAGTCAGACCAAAAGGCATGACTAGGTTCTCATAATGTCCCTCCGGCGTGTTAAACGCCGTTTTCCACTCATCCCCTTCTTTTATCCTAATCAGATTATACGCCCCCCTGAGATCCAATTTAGAAAACCATTTGGCGCCAACAATTTGATTGAAGAGATCAGGAATAAGAGGGAGTGGATACGGATCTCGAACAGTAATCCGATTAAGTTCGCGGAAATCCAAGCAAGGGCGTAGGCCTCCATCTTTCTTCTTCACAAAGAAGAACCCCGCGGCTACTGGGGAAGATGAAGGTCTAATATGCCCTTTGGCCAGACTTTCAGAAATATAATCTTTCATAGCCTGCCTCTCAGGACCAGAAAGATTATACAACCTAGCTTTAGGCAACTTAGCATCAGGAAGGAGATTAATAGAGCAGTCATACACGCGATGAGGAGGCAACTCCTGACACCCCTCCTCAGAGAAAACATCCCCAAAATCCTCCAAAAAAGGAGGCAATGTACTAGGCACCACCGCACTGATGACTGTGTTCATGCAGTTGCTTTTGCAAAACTCACCCCATTGGCTTATTTCTCTGGACTGCCAATTAATCACAGGGTTATGTTTAACCAACCAAGGAAGTCCCAACACAATGGGAGTAGGTAGACCCTCCAACACATAACAAGATAATTGTTCCCTATGTATTGCCCCTACCCGAAGGTCAATGTTATGAACCTCATGAACAAAGCTACCTTGGCCGAGAGGCCTGGCGTCAATGGAGAATATAGGGATCGGTTTGACCAATACACTCAGATGCCTACCTTGAGCCTGAGCAAACTGAGCGTCAACCAGATTAGCCCCGGAACCACTATCAAGAAGAACAGACAATCTCTCCACTCTCGTACCAACTACCACCTCCACTGGTACAAGGAACTGAGAAGAACTGGCGGATGAAATACATACTCCCAGGTTGTCGTCCACCACACAACCTGGGATTAACAGTTTTCCGGCGACTTTTGGCTCAACAAGGCACGGGATGGACATTCTCCAACAAAATGTCCCTCTTTCCCGCAGAAAAAACATCTTCTAGTCCTGCGGCGTACCGCCAATCCCCTCCTATGAAATGATGTCCCTCCCAACTGCATAGGCTCATCCGAACAGACAAGGGAAACCTCAACACAAGGGACTCTAGTGGTAGGTGGAGAAACAACAGGGAGTGGGGTTACCTCACCCCTCTCCCGAAGCCGTCTATCAGTACGGATAGCTAAGGCCATAGCAGCCTCCAGAGAAGGAGGAGACTCATACTGAGCCAAAACGTCATTTAATTTATCAGAAAGCCCATGACAAAACTGGCTCCTAAGAGCTGGGTCATTCCACTGAGTATCTGTGGCCCATCTACGAAACTCAGAAGCAAATTCCTCTGCCGGACGATCTCCCTGCTGTATCTTACGTAATTATGTCTCAGCAAGAGAGACCCGATCTGGGTCATCATATACCAATCCCAGGGCAGTAAAAAATTGATCTACAGACAGTAGAGCCGGGGATCCCGGAGGAAGGGAAAATGCCCAGGATTGAGGATCCCCTTGCAGAAGTGAGATAACAATTCCCACTCTCTGCTCCTCACTCCCTGATGATAGAGGCCGAAGCCGAAAATACAATTTACATGCCTCCCGGAAGGTGAAAAATTTGTCTCGCCCACCAGTGAACCTGTCCGGGAGAGCAACCTTAGGTTCAACTCTGGTTTGCTCCAGGGGAGACAAAACTTTGGACTTAATGTCCGTCAGCTCCATGGATAATCCCTGCAACTGCAGAGCCAGCTGGGCTACTGGATCCATGGTAACTGGAGATAATTTTTAGTGGCCAGTGAAAATGTCACGCTGTCTAATGATATGTATACAATGTCAGTAAACTATTAATACAGGAACAACACTCTATACAACAACTAGTATAGCAACATCAGCATGTAAGTATAGAATAGATTTACCTGACACGATATCTGTTGAACTCAGGGTTAATCTTGAGGACTTGATGAGCTGAAACAGGAAAGAGGTGGACCGGGATCTAACCTGACCCTAAACTGGGGTCCTAACTAATCCCTCACCTTGGAGGTACTGATAATGGTTCAGAGGTCCAAGTCTCCAGCCTAACCCTGTCTCCTATCAGACCCTGAACCCTGTAATCAGTCCTAAGAAGGATCCTGACTACCACCAAAGGGATATGGGCTGATCTTAGCTAAATACACAGATTAGACATATAAGACAGACAGGATAACACTCGCTTGCATACACACTCAAACACCAAAGGAAAATAAATGGTCTGGGAAATAAACTCTAACCAAGTTGAGCTTAGAACAACTAAGGAGCTCACAACTAATAGTCTATACAGATTCATTCCTATCTGTGGTCTGCATGAAGGTTTCACTGGCAACTCCCCAAGCAGACAACCATGAATTTAAAGGAAACCAATCAACAAATAATCAATTGCAGCCGGGAGAAACTGCACCCAGTCCCAGCACCGAGCACAGACAGAATTAACTCCCTAGCTGCCAAACACAAAGAAACAGCAGCTCAGCTGTGAGAAGTCAAAATGTGCAACCGCGACGATCTTCGTGGCAATGCACACATGACAGGTACCTGCCAGACTCCCGTTCTGCCTGACCCCGGTTACGTATCGGCACTTAGGGCTACCTTCTGTGACTTGAAGTCCAGCAAGGATTCCGGTTTTCTCCTACTAGCCGTGAAGGTTCTAGCAAGGCTTCGGACCCGGTGTCCGGTTAGTCGAGTGAAGGTGATCTGTCACCGAAATCACTCCTTTCTTGGGTCACCACTCGCCCGTCGCCCTACTCTCATCCTTAACATAAGCACAGGGCAGCAGTAGGTTCCGTTGTTAGCTTTCTTCCTTCTTTCCAAGCTCGCTGACTGATTCTCAGTTCACTCGATGTTCTGCAAACTGTAGTCCCCTTCCTTCTTTCCCTCAAAGACTCTGTCCAGAGCAGCTCTCAGGACGTTCCGTCAGACTGAATACACGCTTGCTCCGAGAGTCACTTTCCACATACATAGGGTACTAGCAATCTGTCTGTTCTGAGATATCAGCTTGCAATCTTTCCTTCCCTGCCTTCTGTCTCTCCTCTCTCTAGCTCAGACTGAGCTCTGACAGGAATCCTCTCACTCTGGTGTCCTGAGGAGAACTCATCTGTCCCTCACAGCTTGTCTGAGGTAACTCCGTTCTGATCTCTTCTCTGAGGTAAAACCAACAACTAGAATAGCTGTCTGGCTAGAATGCCTACTGCTGCATTTCTCCACGCCCCTAAATACCTGAATCTAAGGGGCTACCTCTGGTGGCTCCTGGGAAATGTGAAGTGTGAATGAATATCAGATTTTGCAGTTACCTTTCAGCACATACTCCTGGAACATGTGTACCAAGCGCAGCTGGGCCACACAACTACATGCAGGGTGCCCAGTACAGAGAGATCATTACATGCAGGGTGCCTGGTACAGAGAGATCACTACATGCAGGGTGCCGGGTACAGAGATCACTACATGCAGGGTGCCGGGTACAGAGAGATCACTACATGCAGGGTGTCGGGTATAGAGATCACTACATGCAGGGTGCCCGGTACAGAGAGATCACTACATGCAGGGTGCTGGGTACAGAGATCACTACATGAAGGATGCCGGGTACAGAGAGATCACTACATGCAGGGTGCCGGGAACAGAGAGATCACTACATGCAGGGTGCCAGGTACAAAGATCACTACATGCAGGGTGCCGGGTACAGAGATCACTACATGCAGGGTGCCGGGTACAGAGTAATCATTACATGCAGGGTGCCGGGTACAGAGATCACTACATGCAGGGTGCCGGGTACAGAGAGATCACTACATGCAGGGTGCCGGGTACAGAGATCACTACATGCAGGGTGCCGGTTACAGAGATCACTACATGCATGGTGCCCGGTACAGAGATCACTACATGCAGGGTGCCTGATACAGAGATGAGTACATGCAGCGTGCCGGGTACAGAGATCACTAAATGTAGGGTGCCCGGTACAGAGATCACTACATGCAGGGTGCCGGGTACAGAGATCACTACATGCAGGGTGCTGGGTACAGAGATCAGTACATGCAGGGTGCAGGGTACAGAGAAATCATTATATGCAAGGTGCCCGGTACAGAGAGATCACTACATGCAGGGTGCCTGGTACAGAGAGATCACTACATGCAGGGTGCCCGGTACAGAGAGATTACTACATGCAAGGTGCCTGGTACAGAGAGATCACTACAGTGCAGAGAGATAGTACCAGGGGGGTACAGAGAAATCATTACATGCAGGATGCCGGGTACAGAGAAATCATTATATGCAAGGTGCCCGGTACAGAGAGATCATTATGTGTGGCCCAGCTATGCAAGGCACACACATAAAATCCAGGAGAGTGCACAGGAAGGTAATCGCAACGCTTGATATGCATTCACTGCCACTCACTCTTTCAGACACACCCATCTGAGATATAAGAGGGAGTGACACGTAGCAATTAGAGAGAGTTTCCTGTCTGAGAAGAGCTCAGTTCAGTCAAGCTCAGGGAGTGTTCCGTTTGACTTCAGTCAGTTAGCTTCTGTCTAAGGACAGAGCAGCCATTCAGTCTCAGTCCAGTCTGGACTTGGAGGATACTGAGAGCTGTGCAGCGAGCTCTGGGAGAAAGCTGACATTTCCATCGAAAGCTACAAGTGCTTATGTTAAGAGCGGGAAGCAGGGCGAAGGGCGCAGTGGAGAAGACAGAGAAGTGCTACAGGTATTGGAGTACCTGCACTAAATCACCGGACACCGGGGTCCGAAGCGTTGCTAGTGTTTCAGGCATAGTAACAAGAAAACCGTAGGCATCTGGACTACAGGTCGCAGAGTGCAGCCCAAAGCGTCAATACGTAACCGGAGTCAGGGAGAACGGGGACTTTGAGTCAAGCGCAGACAAAAGTAAGAACTTAGTTCTCACCACTTAGAAGGCTCCACCACAATGTTGGCCGGGCATTACAGCTATAGAGAAAGCTGGAGAATTCAGAGTTAACTTCGCTTCACGCAAGTTGGACTCACATGTATATGGAAGTAAAGGAGGCCTCTAACCTGCTCAGCGGTTACCCGAATGTGCACTCTCCACCCCAACCAGCTCCCGGGACCTGCATGAACCATCTACCAGTAAAAGGTATGAAAAGAAGCTGCATTGTGTGTGACTGAATTCTTAACTACACCCCGCATCGTCACCATAGACTTCCAGGGACCAGTCTCACCTGTGGGAGACCCACCATCTAGCTGCCCCATAACATCCCCTGTGAAGACCCTTACAGCAGCGCTGGTACAATTGACCAGAAGCCACAGGTGGCGTCACGAACTACCTACCTACAAATCCCCTGTAAATATCCCCCATTGCATGACCGCCAGGGCCATGGACCGAGCCACCGCTACCAGTGACAACTCCCATAGATTTCCATGGGCTCGGCTCCGAGTACCCCATAGCCTTGGTATCCACAATTGTGGTGCGTGTCGAAACAACTTTGGCGTCACGAACAGGATGCGAAACTTGCAATTGTGAGTCCTGTGTGCCTTATATTGAACTGTTTGGTGAAAAAGACTGTTTGCTGCTTTTGGCGCCAAATACCGCCATTTTGCCACCATATTGGCGCCCTGAGGCGCTGGTGAAGAAGGTGGGCGTGCATTCGTGGGCGTGTACCCCCCTGAGGCGCGAAAGTTATGGCCGCCCTCTCCAAATGCTACTATAATGTGCGGTCCTGCCCCACTGCTAAAGAAATCCGCCTCCTCTTCATCCTCTATGCGAAGAGGAGGAGACGCAAATCCCGCCTCCACGGAAGAGACCAGATTGTTCCTGATGGAAACTACAGTCTGGCCTGGGACGAGATGGCGGAAGGACAGGAGAATTGTGCAGAGGACCGGAGGCATATAAGTCCTGCTTACCGGAAGATTTCCTACCTGTGCCAGAGCTGTCCCCAGATCGGGACACTGACCCCGCCATGCTGGAGCTGCAGAAGGAGAACGCGGAGCTAAGAAGGAAGCTCCAGAGTCATGCCGATTTGCAGGAGACGGAGAAACGCTGGCGTGCCCAGACACAGCGGCTGCTGTGGGACGCAGTGTTCTCTCCCACAAGCATAACGCCGTCTCCTGACTTCCCAAGTTCCCTGCTGAAAAAGGCTATGGAGAGATCGGAGGTTGCCCCCAAAAGTGCTGTACCTGATCCCACCGATGCGGAGGTGGAGGAGAAGGAGGCTGAGGAGGCCCTGCCCGGTCCGGAGTGCCAGCCAGGCCAGGAGGCCACAGCGGAGTACGGTTCCCCGGTAAGGTCACCGGAGGGGTCCCAGCCGTCATTGCCGGAAATCGACTGGGATGAGATGGAGCGTCTGGACGACGTGACTTACGACCTCCAAACCGGAAACGCCTGGCAGCACTGCGAGAGAGTGAGACAGCAGCAGGAGGAAGAGCGAAACATACAGCGGTCCCGACAAAAACAGCATGAGGAGTTCATCGCTGATAAAGAAACGGTCCGCCGGGATAAAGGTACCCGACGGGAACCGCGGCGGCAGGGGTGCGTCACCGAGTTTCAGCTCCGCAAGGGCTGGGGCTTTATCCGCGAGCCGGGCCTCTATCAGGGGGTCTTTGTGAGCCGCCGGGACGTGGAGTCCCACTTGCCCATCGGTCATCCTGGGAGGGACCTGATAAATGGGGACATAGTGAGCTACACCCGTCACTGGGGTTTAAAGGGGTGGTATGCCCTGAACGTCTCCATCGTCAGTGACCCCGTCCCCGACGCCGGTACCGAAGCGTCCCAATCCCGAGCTCTCACCGCACCAGGCCGTGCCCCGGCATCGCCCCCTGTATCGCAATCGGCGACCTACTCTGCATCGCAATCGGCGACCTACTCTGCATCGCAATCGGCGACCTACTCTGCATCGCAAACGGCGACCTACACTGCATCGCAAACGGCGACCTACTCTTGCATCGCCCTACTCTGCATCGCAAGTTAATGTGGCCCTTGCAGTGACGCAATCAGCGTCTTACAAAAAAAGAAATACCCGTTGGGTCCCCCGTTAAAATGAGAACTGTGGCCACTCAAACGCTGATAGCAGGTCACGACTTATTTGTAATGCGTTCTAAGGAACACCGCGTCGTTCCAGCCCCAGGAGTGGAAGACGTTATCGAAATTAGCAAGAAAAGTGAAGACCGGTAGGACCCAGACAGGGGTTTACCGTATCTAAAAATTGTATAAAGTTTGATAAAAGAAGATTTGCCATTTTGCACTTTATTACTGTGTATAATGATGTTTTACATATTGAGTAGAATACCCGGCTGGGTACAAGGGAAGAGAGTTTGAAAAGTTAAAAAGTAAATGTGTAGATTGCATAGTTGCATAGACTACCTGGTTGGGTAAAGCAAGTAAAGTGAGTTATTGAGATATATGTGAATACTTGGTTTCTAAATTTATATATATGTGTCTTTTAACCATGCCAATGGACTGAGAGGCTGTGGACTGTGCCAGCCCAAGAACTTGCTTTGTAAATAGTTGCGCTACGTGCATTATCTTGGTTTTACACGAAACCATTATCTATCTACCTCTGAAGAAAAACCCGTATGGTGGGCCTAGAGTGAGGTCTGCAGTCAGAAGTCCTGCAGCCCACCCAGGACCCACGTGGGAGGTTTTTGGTGCGGGTCCTCCACAAGTATCTTGTATTTATGAACATGTCTTGATATTTTGATACTTTTGTATTCTTCATTGTACAAATTGTAACATTCAAGAAGTCTTACCTCCCGGATGGGATGAGTTTAAAATGTTGTTGTTAATGCAAAACAAAAATGTCTTTCTTTTTCTCTTTTACAGCCCGGGAGTGCTGTGTTTAACCAAGGGGGGATGTGTGGCCCAGCTATGCAAGGCACACACATAAAATCCAGGAGAGTGCACAGGAAGGTAATCGCAACGCTTGATATGCATTCACTGCCACTCACTCTTTCAGACACACCCATCTGAGATATAAGAGGGAGTGACAAGTAGCAATTAGAGAGAGTTTCCTGTCTGAGAAGAGCTCAGTTCAGTCAAGCTCAGGGAGTGTTCCGTTTGACTTCAGTCAGTTAGCTTCTGTCTAAGGACAGAGCAGCCATTCAGTCTCAGTCCAGTCTGGACTTGGAGGATACTGAGAGCTGTGCAGCGAGCTCTGGGAGAAAGCTGACATTTCCATCGAAAGCTACAAGTGCTTATGTTAAGAGCGGGAAGCAGGGCGAAGGGCGCAGTGGAGAAGACAGAGAAGTGCTACAGGTATTGGAGTACCTGCACTAAATCACCGGACACCAGGGTCCGAAGCGTTGCTAGTGTTTCAGGCATAGTAACAAGAAAACCGGAGGCATCTGGACTACAGGTCGCAGAGTGCAGCCCAAAGCGTCAATACGTAACCGGAGTCAGGGAGAACGGGGACTTTGAGTCAAGCGCAGACAAAAGTAAGAACTTAGTTCTCACCACTTAGAAGGCTCCACCACAATGTTGGCCGGGCATTACAGCTATAGAGAAAGCTGGAGAGTTCAGAGTTAACTTCTCTTCACGCAAGTTGGACTCACATGTATATGGAAGTAAAGGAGGCCTCTAACCTGCTCAGCGGTTACCCGAATGTGCACTCTCCACCCCAACCAGCTCCCCGGGACCTGCATGAACCATCTACCAGTAAAAGGTATGAAAAGAAGCTGCATTGTGTGTGACTGAATTCTTAACTACACCCCGCATCGTCACCATAGACTTCCAGGGACCAGTCTCACCTGTGGGAGACCCACCATCTAGCTGCCCCATAACATCCCCTGTGAAGACCCTTACAGCAGCGCTGGTACAATTGACCAGAAGCCACAGGTGGCGTCACGAACTACCTACCTACAAATCCCCTGTAAATATCCCCCATTGCACGACCGCCAGGGCCACGGACCGAGCCACCGCTACCAGTGACAACTCCCATAGATTTCCATGGGCTCGGCTCCGAGTACCCCATAGCCTTGGTATCCACAATTGTGGTGCGTGTCGAAACAACTTCATGCAGGGTGCCTGGTACAGAGAGATCACTACATGCAGGGTGCCCGGTACAGATAGATCACTACATGCAGGGTGCCCAGTACAGAGAGATCACTACATGCAGGGTGCCTGGTACTGATAGATCTCTACATGCAGGGTGCCCATTACAGAGAGATCATTACATGCAGGGTGCCTGGTACAGAGAGATCACTACATGCAGGGTGCCCGGTACAGAGAGATCACTACATGTAGGGTGCCTGGTACAGAGAGATCACTACATGCAAGGTGCCGGGTACAGAGATCAGTACATGCAGGGTTCCGGGTACAGAGAAATCATTACATGCAGGATGCCGGGTACAGAGAAATCATTATATGCAAGGTGCCTGGTACAGAGAGATCATTACATGCAGGGTGCCTGGTACAGAGAGATCACTACATGCAGGGTGCCTGGTACTGATAGATCTCTACATGCAGGGTGCCCGGTACAGAGAGATCACTACATGCAGGGTGCCGAGTACAGAGAGATCACTACATGCAGGGTGCCCGGTACAGAGAGATCACTATGTGTGGCCCAGCTATGTCAGGCACACAAATAATCCAGGAGAATGCACAGGAAGGTAACCGCAACGCTTGATATCCATTCACTTCACTCACACTTTCAGACACACCCATCAGGGGTATAAAAGGGAGTGACACGTAGCAAAGAGTTTAGTTCAGTCAGAGTTCAGTCTGTGCAGGAAGAGTGAGTGGGCACATTTTGGTCAGTCAGTTTCCTGTCTTAGTACAGTGCAGTCCAGTCTGGACTTGGAGGATACTGAGAGCTGCTCAGCGAGCTCTGGGAAAGCTGACATTACCATCAAGAGCTACAAGTGCTTATGTTAAGAGCGTGAAGCAGGGCGAAGGGCATAGTGGAGAAGACAGAGAGCAGTGCATCAGGTATTGGACTACCTGCACTAATTCACCGGACACCGGAGTCCGAAGCATTGCTAGAGCTTCATGCCTAGTGATAAGAAATCCGGAGGCTATCTGGACTACAGGTCGCAGAGAGCAGCCCTAAGCGCTGATACGTAACCGGAGTCAGGGAGAACAAGGACTTTTAGCTAGGCCAAGCAAAAGTAAGGACTTAGTTCTCTCAACATCTGATTATCAGAGACATAGAAGGCTCCACCACAATGTCAGCCGGGCTTGTCAGCTATTGAGAAAGCTGGAGATTGCAGAGTTAACTTCGCTTCACGCAAGTTTGGACTCAGATACATTTGAAGTTAAGGAGGCCTCTAACCTGCTCAGCGGTTATACCGAATGTGCATTCTCCACCCCGACCAGCTCCCCGGGACCTGCTTGAACCATCTACCAGTAAAGGTATGAAAAGAAGCTGCATTGTGTGTGACTGAATTCTTAACTACACCCTGCACCATCACCATAGACTTCCAGGGATCCGTCTCACCTGTGGGAGACTTACCACCCAGCTGCCCCCCATAACATCCCCTGTGAAGATCCTTATAGCAGCGCTGGTCCAATTGATCAGACACCACAGGTGGCGTCACGAACTACCTATCCTAATAATCCCCTGTAAATATCCCCCATTGCATGACCGCCAGGGCCACGGACCGAGTCCCGCTGCCAATGACATCTCCCATAGAAATCAATGGGCTCGGCTCCGAGTACCCGATAGCCCTGGTATCCACCATAGTGTGGTGTGCGTCATCTTCTGGCGTCACGAACAGGATGCGAAACTTGCAATTGTGAGTCCTGTGTGCCTATTGAACTGTTTGGTGAAAAAGACTGTTTGCTGTGTTTGGCGCCAAATACCGCCATTTTACCGCCATATTGGCGCCCTGAGGCGCTGGTGAAGAAGGTGGGCGTGCATTCGTGGGCGTGTACCCCCCTGTGGCGCGAAAGTTATGGCCGCCCTCTCCAAATGCTACTATAATGTGCGATCCTGCCCCACTGCTAAAGAAATCCGCCTCCTCTTCATTTTCTATGCAAAGAGGAGGAGACGCAAATCCCGCCTCCACGGAAGGGACCGGACTGTTCCTGATGGAAACTACAGTCTGGCCTGGGACGAGATGGCGGAAGGACAGGAGAATCTGTGCGGAGGAGCGGAGGCGTACAAACCCTGCTCACCGGAGGATTTACTGCCTGTGCCGGAGCTGTCCCCAGATCGGGACACTGACCCCGCTATGCTGGAGCTGCGGAAAGAGAATGTAGTGCTCAGAAGCTTAATTCAGCGTCATGCAGACATGCAGGAGAGCGAGAGACGCTGGCGTGCCCAGACACAGCGGCTGCTGTGGGACGCAGTGCTCTCTCCCACAAGCATAACGCCGTCACCTGATTTCCCAAGTTCCCTGCTGAGAAGGCTAAAGAGAAACCGGAGGCTGCCCCCAAAAGTGCTGTACCTGATCCCACCGATGCGGAGGTGGAGGAGAAGGAGGCTGAGGAGGCCCTGCCCGTTCCGGAGTGCCAATCAGGCCAGGAGGCCGCAGCAGATTACGGTTCCCCGTAGGAACACCGGAGGGGTCCCAGCCATCATTGCCGGAGATCGACTGGGATGAGATGGAGCGTCTGGATGATGTGACTTACGACCTCCAAACCGGAAATGCTTGGCAACACTGTGAGAAAGTGAGACAACAGCAGGAGGAAGAGAGAAAGATACAGCGAGACCGACAGGAATGGCATGAAAAGTTCTTCGCTGATAAAGAAACCGTCCGCCGAGATAAAGGTACCCGACGGGAACCGCGGCGGCAGGGGTGCGTCACCGAATTTCAACTCCATAAGGGCTGGGGCTTTATCCGCGAGCCGGGCCTCTATGCGGGGGTCTTTGTGAGCCGCCGGGATGTAGAGTCCCACTTGCCCATCAGTCATCCTGGGAGGGACCTGATAAATGGGGACATAGTGAGTTATACGCGACACTGGGGTTTAAAGGGATGGTATGCCCTAAACGTCTCTATCGTCAGTGACCCCGTCCCCGACGGCGGTACCGTACACAATACCGAGGCGTCCTAGTCCCGACCTCCCACAGCATCAGACCGTGCACTGGAGTCGCCCCCTGCTTACTCATCGCAACCTGCATTGCAACCTGCATCGCAACCTGCATCGCAACCTGCATCGCAAGTTACTGTGGCCCCTGCAGCGACGCAATCGCGTCCTACAGAAAAGAAGTACCCGTTGGGTCCACCGTTAGAAATGAGAACTGTGGCCACTCAAACGCTGATAGCAGGCCATGACTTGTTTGTTATGCGATCAAAAGAACACCGCGTCGTTCCAGCCCCAGGAGTGGAAGACGTTATTGAAGTTTACAAGAAAAATGAAAGCCAGTAGGACCCAGACAGGGGTTTACTGCAACTAAAGAATGTAAAAAGTTGGAAGAAGTTTGGCAGAATTGCACTTTATTGTCTTTTACTGATATGTATGAAAATGTTACATAGCTTACATATTTAAAGTAGAATACCCGGCTGGGTAAAGAGTTTAGAAAGTTAAAGAATAAATGTAATGTTGATTGCATAAGTATGAATAAAATACCCCGGTTGGGTAAAGCAAGTTAAAGTGAAATTGAAGAATTAATGAATACTTGAAATTTATATATATCTATGTGTCTTTTTCCCTCATGGACTGCGTGGCTGTGGACTGTGCCAGCCCAAAGACTTTTAATGTAAATAGTTTGCACTACGGTGCACCATCTTGGTTTTACACGAAACCATTACTATCTACCTCTGAAGAAAAACCCGTATGGTGGGGCCTAGAGTGAGGTCTGCAGTCAGAAGTCCTGCAGCCCACCCAGGACCCACGTGGGAGGTTTTTGGTGCGGGTCCTCCACAAGAATATTGTCTTGTATTATGAGAATGTTTTGATACTTTTGTATTTTTTCTAATGTACAAATTGTAACTTTCAAGATTCCTCACCTCCCGGATGGGATGAGTTAAAAATGTTATGTTTAATGCAAAACAAAAATGTTTTCTTTTTCTCTTTTACAGCCCGGGAGTGCTGTGTTTAACCAAGGGGGGATGTGTGGCCCAGCTATGTCAGGCACACAAATAATCCAGGAGAATGCACAGGAAGGTAACCGCAACGCTTGATATCCATTCACTTCACTCACACTTTCAGACACACCCATCAGGGGTATAAAAGGGAGTGACACGTAGCAAAGAGTTCAGTTCAGTCAGAGTTCAGTCTGTGCAGGAGGAGTGAGTGGGCACATTTTGGTCAGTCAGTTTCCTGTCTTAGTACAGTGCAGTCCAGTCTGGACTTGGAGGATACTGAGAGCTGCTCAGCGAGCTCTGGAGAAAGCTGACATTACCATCAAGAGCTACAAGTGCTTATGTTAAGAGCGGGAAGCAGGGCGAAGGGCATAGTGGAGAAGACAGAGAGCAGTGCATCAGGTATTGGACTACCTGCACTAATTCACCGGACACCGGAGTCCGAAGCATTGCTAGAGCTTCATGCCTAGTGATAAGAAATCCGGAGGCTATCTGGACTACAGGTCGCAGAGAGCAGCCCTAAGCGCTGATACGTAACCGGAGTCAGGGAGAACAAGGACTTTTAGCTAGGCCAAGCAAAAGTAAGG
The DNA here is from genome assembly GCA_033576555.1 of Oophaga sylvatica. NCBI lineage: Eukaryota > Metazoa > Chordata > Amphibia > Anura > Dendrobatidae > Oophaga > Oophaga sylvatica. Next base: position 16,178 of record JARQOD010008575.1, read on the forward strand.
ACTTAGTTCTCTCAACATCTGATTATCAGAGACATAGAAGGCTCCACCACAATGTCAGCCGGGCTTGTCAGCTATTGAGAAAGCTGGAGATTGCAGAGTTAACTTCGCTTCACGCAAGTTTGGACTCAGATACATTTGAAGTTAAGGAGGCCTCTAACCTGCTCAGCGGTTATACCGAATGTGCATTCTCCACCCCGACCAGCTCCCCGGGACCTGCTTGAACCATCTACCAGTAAAGGTATGAAAAGAAGCTGCATTGTGTGTGACTGAATTCTTAACTACACCCTGCACCATCACCATAGACTTCCAGGGATCTGTCTCACCTGTGGGAGACTTACCACCCAGCTGCCCCCCATAACATCCCCTGTGAAGATCCTTATAGCAGCGCTGGTCCAATTGATCAGACACCACAGGTGGCGTCACGAACTACCTATCCTAATAATCCCCTGTAAATATCCCCCATTGCATGACCGCCAGGCCACGGACCGAGTCCCGCTGCCAGTGACATCTCCCATAGAAATCAATGGGCTCGGCTCCGAGTACCCCACAGCCCTGGTATCCACCATAGTGTGGTGCGCGTCAACTACATGCAGGGTGCCTGGTACAGAGAGATCACTACATGCAGGGTGCCGGGTACAGAGATCAGTACATGCAGGGTGCCGGGTACAGAGAAATCATTACATGCAGGGTGCTGGGTACAGAGAAATCATTACATGCAGGGTGCCGGGTACAGAGAAATCATTATATGCAAGGTGCCCGGTACAGAGAGATCATTACATTGTCACGGGTGTGTCGCGGCGAAGATCGTCGCGATTGCACACCCTGACTTCGCACAGCTGAGTTTCTGGTGCTGGGTGTTTTTCGGCACTGAGGGAGTTAATTCTTTCTCTCTCGGTGCTGGACTGACCAGCCTCGCCCAGCTGCGATTGATGTTTTGTTAATTAGCTTCCTTCATATACCTGCTGGTCTGCTTGGGAAGTTGTCGGTGAAAGCATTCATTCAGACCAGCAGAGCGGATCGTTTCTGAGAAGACTTAAGCTAAGAGTGCCTGTTGTGGTTTTTTCCTCTCCTCGCTTATTGTTTATCTCCTTAACCTTTTGTGTTCCTCTGTAGTGGAAGTTTTGTATGCAAGGCAGTGTTTTCTTTACCCCTTGTCTGTCTCGTTTGTCTTAGACTGTGTGTAAGCTGTGACCTGCCCATTCCCTGTGGTGGTAATCAGGGTCCTTCTCAGGACTAGATTACAGTGGTCAGGGATCTACAGGAGACAAGGTTACGCTGGCGGCCTGGACCTCTGTACCATTAACAGTACCTCCAGGTAGAGGGACTAGTCAGGACCCCAGTTCAGGGTTAGCATAGACCCCGGTCCACCTCTATCCTGAGACAGCGTGACACGTACACAGTATAGACCCACAATACATAGGATATTATGTCAGGTAAGACATTGCTGGCAGATACTATGTATACATGTTGATATTTTCTATTATATGAAATATAGAATGTTGTCACATTAGATATATGTTACTATCATAGAATATATCTGTTATACGTCGTGACATACATGCAGGGTGCCTGGAACAGAGAGATCACTACATGCAGGGTGCCGGGTACAGAGAAATCATTACATGCAGGGTGCCGGGTACAGAGATCAGTACATGCAGGGTGCTGGGTACAGAGAGATCACTACATGCAGGGTGCCGGGTACAGAGAAATCACTACATGCAGGGTGCCGGGTACAGAGATCAGTACATGCAGGTGCTAGGTACAGAGAGATCACTACATGGAGGGTGCCGGGTACAGAGAAATCATTATATGCAAGGTGCCCGGTACAGAGAGATCATTACATGCAGGGTGCCTGGTACAGGGAGATCACTACATGCAGGGTGCCTGGTACAGAGAGATCACTACATGCAGGGTGCCCGGTACAGAGAGATCACTACATGCAGGGTGCCTGGTACTGATAGATCTCTACATGCAGGGTGCCCGGTACAGAGAGATCACTACATGCAGGGTGCCCGGTACAGAGAGATCACTACATGCAGGGTGCCTGGTACAGAGATCACTACATGCAGGGTGCCGGGTACAGAGAGATCACTACATGCAGGGTGCCGGGTATAGAGAGATCACTACATGCAGGGTGTCGGGTATAGAAATCACTACATGCAGGGTGCTGGGTACAGAGATCAGTACATGCAGGGTGCCCAGTACAGAGAGATCACTACATGCAGGGTGCTGGTACAGAGAGATCACTACATGCAGGGTGCTGGGTACAGAGAGATCACTACATGCAGGGTGCTGGGTACAGAGATCAGTACATGCAGGGTGCCCAGTACAGAGAGATCACTACATGCAGGGTGCTGGGTACAGATGTGTCGACCCGCCACCACAATTGTGGGTTACCAGGGCAATGGGGTACTCAGAGCCGAGCCCGTAGAAGTCTATGGGGATTTTGTCACAGGTAGCTGTGGCTCGGTCTGTGGCCCGGGCGGTCTGGCGTATGTTGCTGGGGAATATTTACAGGGGATAACTATATACAGTTCGTGACGCCACCTGTAGTATTCTGGTAATTAGTACCAGCGCTGCTGTAGATCTCTGAGGGGATGGTGAGGCAGCTAGATGTCGGGTCCCCTACAGGTGGGACTCTTCCCTCAGGTCGGTAGTTAGGTAGGGATTGTGCAGGCATGCAGTAATAACTCAGTCTCACACAGTCAAAGTCTTTCCATACCTTTACTTGCAGAATGGTAAAGCAGGTCCCAGGGAGGCTGATGGGGTTGATGGAGGATGAGCTTTGAGGCAAACGGTTAAGCAAGTTAGGGCCTCCTTTAACTCCAATGAAGCTGAGTACGACCAGCCTGAAGCGTAGTCCTCTTATAATTCCAGCTTATCTTTAGCTGTTCTACCCGATCAGTGTTGTGGTTGGAGCCTTTTTGGTGAGAAAGATGATTTCCTATATTGTCGTGCACTGACTCACGGTCCTCACTTCCTCTGACCCCAATTACGTACTGACTATTTGGGCTTATCCGCCGCGACCTAGGGTCCGGTAGATTTCTGGTTATATTGTCACCTTGCTTGAAACAAAGATGATCCTTCGGTCCCCAGTAACCGGTAGATTCGTGCAGGTATTCTTCACCTATAGCACTTCCTTGCTTTCTTCCACTTTTGCCCTTCGACTTGCTCAGTTCTCAGGAGATGTTTCAGCCTGTCTCCAGTGGGGCACAGCTTTGACTAGGCTCGGGTACGTTAAAGTACCTATACTAGACTCCACAATTTGAAGCTGAAGATAGAGCAGAGTCCCTAAGACGTCTTGTCTCTCCTAAGTCTGGACAACTCTCCTACTGACACTCCCTTCCACACCCCTACTGGGCGTGTTCGAAGGTACATGATGACATGAAGAACACTTAACCTTTACCTCTCCACTCATCCTCCTGGTATTGTGTACCAGGGCTACACATTCCCCCATGGTAAATGACAGCACTCCCGGGCTGTAAAATATAAAGAAGACAGAAAATTTTGTTTATGCATAACAACAAACATTAACTTCTTCCCATCCGGGAGGTGAGAACACCTTAAACGTTACGAACAATAACATTTTACATATAGAAATACAAAAGTATCAAATAGCATTTAATAAATATATATATAAGATACTTTGTGAAGGACCCGCACCAAACCTTCAACGTGGGTCCTGGGTGGGCTGCAGGACATCCAAATGCAGACCTCACTCAGTGCCACACCACACGGGTTTTTGGTTCAGAGGTGAGTCAAGGTTTCATGTGAAACCATTAAGAAGGCACTTTAGTGCAACTATTTACAGGATACAGTTTTTGGGCTGGCTCAGTCCTCAGCCTCTGAGTCCATTGTTAAACGAAGCTTAATAGGGAAAAAACACATTTATATATATAGACTTTTCACAATATATTTACATCAGTTCGTCATAACTATTGCTGATATCTAATGGGTAATTTCCCTTTTGTGATTCTCTCTGATCTACGTGGTGTAGTTTCAGGTAAATCAATTTGCGATCTGTCTGCACTATGAAACGGTAAACCATAGAACTGCCTTAATCTTTCCATGGATCTGGCAAGTGTACTGATGGCTGGGCGGTGTGAGTCAGCTTCACCAGGGGATCCCATAGTATGGGGCGCTGCTTCCGATGATCCATCTTGAGGTTCTACAGGTTGAGGTGTTGCTGGAAGGGGTAACTCCTGGACGGTTCAACTGGCACCACAGGCACAACTGGAGGTAGAACTTCCTCTTGTGGCTGATAAAACTGCAACACTGGAATTATCACAGCATCTCCCAGTCGGGGGCCAATCCGCAGGAAAATCTCCCAGATCTGTGTGTATAACCTCTTCCTTTTTCTCTCTTTGATTGAAGACAGGGTTCTTGTCGCAACGTTTCAAGGTTCCGGACATAGTTTCAAATGGTCTCTAGACACAGTGGTTATTGTTTTTTCCTCCGTCTTTACTGACGACACAAACTTTTCCGTTGTCGTACTTAGAATCTTGTATGACGTAGGGTTCTTGCTCCCACTGATTATCCAGTTTATGCATTTTCCTCTTTCTTTTTAATACTACCTCTCCAGGCATCAAAGGCTTGGCAGGAGCATTTCGGTTGTAAACATCTTCCTGTTTCTCCCGTGCCTTATTGAGACTTTCCTCCACACAGATTTGTACTCTTCTGTATTGCTCTTGCCGATTGACGTCCCAGTTTTCAACAGCGTCGTCTGCCTCCGGTTCTACCACTCCAAGTTCTAGATCCATTGGTAGTTTTCCAGGCCTTGCTCTCATCAGATAGGCTGGAGTGCAGTTAGTTGAGCTTACAGGTATATGATTATACAAATCAACCAAATCAGGTAGTAAATCCGGCCATCGATTCCTGTCTTCCAACGGTATGGATCTCAACAAGTCAAGGACAATATGGTTCATCTTTTCACAAAGACCGTTGGTTTGAGGTGATATGGTGTCGTTCTTATTTTCTTGCACCCGTACATATGACAGAATTCCTTGAATAAATCGGCTTCAAAAGCAGGTCCCTGATCGGTTAAGACTTGCTCGGATACCCATGCGGTCTGCAGAAGCTTGCTTGAAAGGTCTTCGCTGCCGTCACTGCAGTCTGGTCTTTCACTGGAACGACTACCAGAAATCTGGAGTAATGGTCCACCATGGTCAAGGCGTATGAGTATCCAGATCTACTCGGTGACAGTTTGACGTGGTCCAGGGCCACAATCTCCAGGGGACGAGTCGTCCGGATAGGTTGCAGGGGGGCCTTCTGACTTCCGTAGTCCTTTCTTCTGAGACCACATGGTCCACAGTTCCGACACCACCTCTCGATGGAGCTGCGCATCCCCACCCAGTAGAACCGGCATCTCAACAGGGTCTCCAGCTTCCTCCAGCCAAAGTGTCCTGCTTGATCGTGGTACGCTTCCAACACCATTGGGACGTCTGTCTTTGGGACCACTATTTGCCAGACCATTCATGGGTTCTGGGGTTGACGTATCTTCTGCACAACTTCTCACGGTATAGGAACAACCTGCTTCTCTCGTTCCACAGGAGCTTGGCGGGCATAGGTGCATCCTTTTCCAAAGAGGAGCCTTCTTGCTTTAACAACTCCTTGATGTGGCTGACCACTGGATCACTGTCCTGAGTCTCTTTCCAGCTGTGATGGGGTAAAGGATTTAATGTTGCACCATTTTGCTTTCTGTGGACTTGATGCTCGTGGACTACCCCATTTCGATGGAACGCGGGTAGCTCAATTTCTTCCAGTCGTCCGATTCTTCTTCCGTATCAGAGTCATGCGGCCTTCGGGACAACGCATCAGCATTAGCATTCTTTCGACCTGCCCGGTACTTGATAGTAAACTGGTAATTGGACAACCGAGCCATCCATCGCTGCTCCATGGCACCCAGCTTGGCGTTTTCCAGGTGCGTCAACGGGTTGTTGTCTGTGTACGCCGTGAACTTATTGAGGCCAGATAGTGCTTAAATCTTTCAGTAATGGCCCAGACCAGCGCCAGAAACTCCAGCTTGAAGCTGCTATAATTTTCCGGATTCCTTTCAGTTGGCCTGAGTTTTCTGCTAGCATAAGCGATGACTTTTTCTTGTCCATTCTGCTTCTGACTGAGAACTGCTCCCAGCCCTTCATTACTGGCGTCGGTGTACAACAGGAACGGTTGGCTGTAATCAGGATAGGTTAAGATCTCATCACCTGTCAGGATCTCTTTCATCTTTTGGAATGCTTCAGCCTGTTCTTTACCCCAATTAAAGGGAGGGTTTCTGCTCTTTAAGGATTGTCCTACCAGGAGGTCCTGTAAAGGAGCTGCCTTCTTCGTGTAATCTTTCACGAATCTCCTATAGTAACCCGTTAGTCCCAGGAACTGTCGCACTTCCTTAAGGTTTTTCGGCTCCGGCCACTTCTGGATGGCAGTGACTTTCTCTGGGTCCGGCGCTACTCCTTCCGAACTGACGATGTGCCCCAAGTATTGTACCTTCTGCTTGAGTAGATGGCATTTGAGGGTTTTAATTTCATCCCGTACCTGGACAGGGACTAAAACACTTCTGCCAGGTGCTTCAGATGGTCCTCATATGTCTTGGAAAAACACGATAACGTCGTCTAGGTATAGCAGCACGTTTTCAAATTGAGATGTCCCAGACAGTTTTCCATCACTCTCTGAATGTTCCGGGGGCACTACTGAGCCCAAACGGCATTCTGTCGAACTCACAGAGCCCCATTGGGGTGGTGAAAGCCGTTTTCTCACGATCCTCCTCAGCCACACCACTTGCCAGTAACCACTAGTCAGATCAAGGGTAGAAAAAGTAGTTAGCCGTTTTCAGAGCAGCTAATGATTCCTCTATGCGTGGTAGCGGGTATGCATCCTTGGTGTTTATGCGGTTCACCTGCCTGTAATCCACACACATTCTCATACTACCACTTTCTTTTAACCAGAACTAGAGGGGCTGCCCAGGGACTACAACTACCCCTTTAAATCACCCCAGCTTTCTTCATATCATTCAACATTTCTTTAGCCTTCTGATAATGAGCTGGAGGTATGGGCCTATACCGCTCTTTGATGGGAGGATGATTGCCTTGTAGGGATATGATGTTGTACTCCCTTAATGATCCCAAAATCAAGTGGATTTTGCTAAACACTTGGGCGTACTCTTGCACCACCCGTAATACCCCTTGCTTCTGGTGAGCGGGAGTGGTTCCGTCCCAACATGGAGCTGCTGACACCATTCCGCCACCTGAGTTGCTGGGTCATTGTCCTCCTCTAGTTGACAGGAGTCTAAGGACTCAGCCGGGAGAATGGAATTATTGTCGACAGCATGAAGTTTAGCAATGGTTGCATAACGGGTAAATTTACCTCATCATCTCCCCAATTGAGAAGCCGTACAGGTACTCTCCCATTCACCACTTCTACTACTCCTCTAGCAGTCATAAGTGTAGTCTATGTTCTGAATGGTGGGGTTCTACTACAGCTTGGTAATTCTGTCCTCTCAGACCTATGGCGGGCCCTGCACCAAATGATCATTTCACTCATTGGGGGTATCACAATAGGATTCGAGTCAGTGACCCGTACATTACCAATTTCGCCGTCGGTAAGCTTCGCTTGTTGCTGACACAACCAGGCCCGGATCTCTCTTTGGATGACTCCTCTCTGCCTTGGTCGGGCAATCTCAGCGAGCTGTTGGAGCAAGAACACTACTTCTTCCAAACAATTACCAATAACATTAGTACCCAATATTATATTTAGACCATTCTCCTCATTTACAGTCTTCACTACCAAAATCCCTGGTCTTTCAACTCCTCTCTTCCCACCTTTACATCTACACATTTTGTTCCAAGTACTTCTACAGGAAGACCATTAGAAGCATACACGGTAAAGTCAAGGCTCGGGGTTTAAGATCGCCATTGACCAGTACTTGGTATATAGGGCATCAGGTATGAGGGTGACTTGAGACCCAGTGTCTAGCAATGCTGGAACAGCAATCCCATCTAAAATAATGGACAGGTAGGGTCGCCCGCCCACATACCTGCGGTTCCAGTCTAGGGGGCCTGGCGAGTATTCTCCTGGGTGTTGGCCCTTGGACCCAGGTTCTGCCCGTTTAAAGGACACTGTGTAGACAGATGACCCTTCCGGTTGCAGCGAAAACAGACGATCTCTCGACGAGAAGGGTGTTGATCAGAGGTTGCTCCTGGGGGTGGCGTTGTCCTCCTCCGGGGGGGGGACGTCTTCTTTCTTCTCCGGTGCATCCACGGGACGTCTTCTGGGCAGTCCGCCAGCAAGATTTTTCCTTCCTCTTCTTTCCGCAGCTGTAGGGCACCATCACAGCGGCCAGATTTTTAGTCACTGGCGCACCTCTGAGCGCAGACAGTCCAATTCACTAGGAGGTGTCACCTGCGTTTTGGTTTCTGCCACTAGCGGGAACAGGGGGTTACTGCCGGTTCCAGAGTGACTTCACCCTGATGATGTTGAGTGGCCACCTCAGGTTTTGCCCAGGGGCCGCAGCCCTTTTATTGCCATGTCCTTTAGGGCATCAAAGGTAGCATCCGGATGATCTAAGGACCACCAATTTACAGTTCTGCGTTCCTCTGGGATCTCAATCCCTGTATAAACTGTTCTTCAACATTTTATTCTCATGGAGAGCATTTAAATTGTTAACTTGCTTGAGTGCTTTCAGGCTTCTTGCAATCGGCAAGCAAAGTCCCGGATGCTGTCACCTGGCTGCTGTGAACAGTGATAGAAGGCCATCCGGAGATCCTTTTTTCTGTGCGGTCTTCAAATATGGCATTTAGTTTAAGAAAAATCGCAGGTACCGACTCCAGATCAACGGTATCCCAAGTCTCCACTTCCCTCTCAGCAGCGCCAGTTAACTGCCCTATTAACACAGCAGCTTTTTGTTTCTCAGGCATGGAGTACATTTCCAATAGGCTGCTTAACTTCCGCTTGAAGCCTGATAATGTGCCTGCTCACCGCTGTAACTGGGGAAGCCATTTCGCCCCAGGCATATATGGAAGCGTTAGTGGCATGATCGGGACTACCGGACTAGGTGCTGGGCCTGCGCCTCCATCTGGCGCTACAATACCAGAACGGTGCGGGATTAAGCCCTCCGGCCGGGGCCGCACTGTCAGCCTGTTGTTGTGACATCTTAGCGCCCCCTTGGTTAAAACGGAGCCTACCGGTTTCAGACGCTGCTACTTCTCAGCACCGCAGTGAGAATAGGACCTTCGTCGCAGGCGCTCTGATGTCAGAGCGTTCACTTCCTGTTGCAGGACCTGCCGCTCTATTTTGCGATGCAATTGCTATGCGGATTGCAATGCAGATTGTGATGCAGTTTGCTATGCGGATTGCGATGCGGTTTGCGATGCAGATTGCTATGCAGTTCGCTATGCGGTTTGCGATGCAGATTGCTATGCAGTTCGCTATGCGGTTTGCGATGCAGATTGCTATGCAGTTTGCTATGCGGTTTGCGATGCAGATTGCTATGCAGTTTGCGATGCGGTTTGCTATGCAGTTTGCGATGCGGTTTGGGGTGCAGGTTGGGGCGTGTCCAAGACTCTGCGCGCTTTTTCAGGTCCGCCCACCTCTTCTCCAGCGCCGAGGGCGCGAATATGGCGGCAAAATGGCGGATTTTAGCGCCAAAAATAGCAAACAGTCCTTTTTCACAAAAACAATCCACAGGCACACAGGGCTCGCAATGCTGCAAGTTTCGTATCCTGTTCGTGACGCCAAGTAGTTGTGTCGACCCCCCACCACAATTGTGGGTTACCAGGGCAATGGGGTACTCAGAGCCGAGCCCGTAGAAGTCTATGGGGATTTTGTCACAGTAGCTGTGGCTCGGTCTGTGGCCCGGCGGTCTGGCGTATGTTGCTGGGGAATATTTTACAGGGATAACTATATACAGTTCGTGACGCCACCTGTAGTATTCTGGTAATTAGTACCAGCGCTGCTGTAGATCTCTGAGGGGATGGTGAGGCAGCTAGATGTCGGGTCCCCTACAGGTGGGACTCTTCCCCTCAGTCGGTAGTTAGGTAGGGATTGTGCAGCATGCAGTAATAAACTACAGTCTCACACAAGTCAAAGTCTTTCCATACCTTTACTTGCAGAATGGTAAAGCAGGTCCCAGGGAGCTGATGGGTTGATGGAGGATGAGCTTTGAGGCAAACGGTTAAGCAAGTTAGGGGCCTCCTTTAACTCCAATGAAGCTGAGTACGACCAGCCTGAAGCGTAGTCCTCTCTATAATTCCAGCTTATCTTTAGCTGTTCTACCCGATCAGTGTTGTGGTTGGAGCCTTTTTGGTGAGAAAGATGATTTCCTATATTGTCGTGCACTGACTCACGGTCCTCACTTCCTCTGACCCCAATTAACGTACTGACTATTTGGGCTTATCCGCCGCGACCTAGGGTCCGGTAGATTTCTGGTTATATGTCACCTTGCTTGAAACAAAGATGATTCTTCGGTCCCCAGTAAACCGGTAGATTCGTGCAGGTATTCTTCACCTATAGCACTTCCTTGCTTTCTTCCACTTTTGCCCTTCGACTTGCTCAGATCTCAGGAGAATGTTTCAGCCTGTCTCCAGTGGGCACAGCTTGAGACTAGGCTCGGGTACGTTAAAGTAACCTATACTAGACTCCACAATTTGAAGCTGAAGATAGAGCAGAGTCCCTAAGACGTCTTGTCTCTCCTAAGTCTGGACAACTCTCTACTGACACTCCCTTCCACACCCCTACTGGGCGGTTTCGAAGGTACATGATGACATGAAGAACACTTAACCTTTACCTCTCCACTCATCCTCCTGGTATTGTGTACCAGGGCTACACACAGAGATCAGTACATGCAGGGTGCCTGGTACTGATAGATCTCTACATGCAGGCTGCCTGGTACAGAGAGATCATTACAAGCAGGGTGCCTGGTACAGAGAGATCACTACATGCAGGGTGCCTGGTACAGAGAGATCACTACATGCAGGGGCCGGGTACAGAGATCACTACATGCAGGGTGCCGGGTACAGAGAAATCATTACATGCAGGGTGCCGGGTACAGAGAGATCATTACATGCAGGGTGCCCGGTACAGAGAAATCACTACATGCAGGTGCCGGTACAGAGAAATCATTATATGCAAGGTGCCCGGTACAGAGAGATCATTACTGCAGGTGCCTGGTACAGAGAGATCACTTCTTGCAGGTGCCGGGAACAGAGAAATCATTACATGCAGGGTGCCCAGTACAGAGATATCATTACATGCAGGGTGCCTAGTACAAGAGGATCACTACATGCAGGGTGCCGGGTACAGAGAATCACTACATGCAGGGCGCCTGGTACAGAGAGATCACTACTTGCAGGGTGCCCATACAGAGATATCATTACATGCAGGGTGCCTGGTACAGAGAGATCACTACATGCAGGGTGCCGGGTACAGAGATCACTACATGCAGGGTGCCGGGTACAGAGAGATCACTACATGCAGGTGCCGGGTACAGAGAGATCACTACATGCAGGTGTCGGGTATAGAGATCACTACGTGCAGGGTGCCCGGTACAGAGAGATCACTACATGCAGGGTGCTGGGTACAGAGATCACTACATGCAGGGTGCCGGGTACAGAGAGATCACTACATGCAGGGTGCCGGGAACAGAGAGATCACTACATGCAGGGTGCCAGGTACAAAGATCACTACATGCAGGGTGCCGGGTACAGAGATCACTACATGCAGGGTGCCGGTACAGAGTAATCATTACATGCAGGTTGCCGGGTACAGAGATCACTACATGCAGGGTGCCGGGTACAGAAGATCACTAACTAGCAGGGTGCCCAGTACAGAGATCACTACATGTAGGGTGCCCGTACAGAGATCACTACATGCAGGGTTCCGGGTACAGAGAGATCACACATGCAGGGTGCTGAGTACAGAGATCAGTACATGCAGGTTGCCAGGTACAGAGAAATCATTATATGCAAGGTGCCCGGTACAGAGAGATCATTACATGCAGGGTGCCTGGTACAGAGAATTACTACATGCAGGGTACCCGGTACAGAGAGATTACTACAGCAGGGTGCCTGGTACAGAGAGATCACTACATGCAGGTGCCGGGTACAGAGATCAGTACATGCAGGGTGCCGGTACAGAGAAATCATTACATGCAGGGTGCCGGGTACAGAGAGATCACTACATGCAGGGTGCCGGCCACAGAGAGATCACTACATGCAGGGTGCCCGTACAGAGAAATCATACATGCAGGGTGCCGGGTACAGAGAAATCATTACATGCAGGATGCCGGGTACAGAGAAATCATTATATGCAAGGTGCCCGGTACAGAGAGATCATTACATGCAGGGTGCCTGGTACAGAGAGATCACTACATGCAGGGTGCCCGGTACAGAGAGATCACTACATGCAGGGTGCCCGGTACAGAGAGATCACTACATGCAGCGTGCCCAGTACAGAGAGATCACTACAATGCAGAGTGCCTGGTACTGATAGATCTCTACATGCAGGGTGCCCGTTACAGAGAGATCATTACATGCAGGGTGCCTGGTACAGAGAGATCACTACAAATGCAGGGTGCCAGTACAGAGAATCACTACATGCAGGGTGCCTGGTACAGAGAGTCACTACATGCAGGGTGCCGGGAACAGAGATCAGTACAAGCAGGGTGCCGGGTACAGAGAAATCATTACATGCAGGTTGCCGGGTACAGAGAGATCACTACATGCATGGTGCCCGGTACAGAGAGATCACTACATGCAGGGTGCCTGGTACAGAGAGATCACTACATGCAGGTTTGCCGGGTACAGAGATCACTAAATGCAGGGTGCCGGGTACAGAGAAATCAATTACATAAGGGTGCCTGGTACAGAGAGAATCACTACATGCAGAGCCCGGACAGAGAGATACACAAAAATGCAGGGTGTCGGCTGCAGAGAGATCACACATGCTGGGTGCTGAGTACAGAGAGTCACTACATGCAGGGTGCCGAGTACAGAGAGATCACTTTATCAGGGTGTCGGATGCAGAGAGATCACTACATTCAGGGTCGGCCGCAGAGAGATCACTAATGCAGGGTGGCCGGTAACAGAGAGATACAAACATGCAGGGTGCCTGGTACAGAGATCACTACATGCAGGTGCCGGGAACAGAGATCAGTACATGCAGGGTTACCGGGACAGAGAAATCATTACATGCAGGTTTGCCGGTACAGAGAGACCCACTAATGCAGGGTGCCGGGTACAGAGAAATCATTACATGCAGGGTGCCCAGTACAGAGAGCTCACTACATACGGGTTCCCGTACAGAGAGATCACTACATGCATGGTGCCCGTACAGAGAGATCACTACATGCAGGTGCCTGGTACAGAGAGATCACTACATGCAGGGTGCCGGTACAGAGATCACTACATGCAGGGTTGCCGGTCCAGAGAAATCATTAAAATAAGGGTGCCTGGTACAGAGAGATCACTACATGCAGGGTGCCCGTACAGAGACCACTACATGCAGGGTGTCGGCTGCAGAGAGATCACTTTATGCAGGGTGTCGGATTGCAGAGAGATCACTACATTCAGGTGTCGGCCGCAGAGAGATCACTACATGCCGGGTGCCGACTGCAGAGAGATCACTACATGTAAAGTGCTGGGTACAGAGAATCACTACATGCAGGGTGCCGAGTACAGAGAAATCATTACAGCAGGTTGCCGAGTACAGAGAAATCATTCCATGCAGGTGCCGAATACAGAGAGATCACTACATTCAGGGTGTCGGCCGCAGAGAGATCACTACATGCAGGGTGCCCGGGTACAGAGAGATCACAAACATGTAAAGTGCTGGGACAGAGAGATCACTACATGCAGGGTGCCTGGTACTGATAGATCTCTACATGAGGGTGCCCGTACAGAGAGATCACTACATGTAAAGCTGGGTAACAGAGAGATCACTACATGCAGGTGCCTGGTACTGATAGATCTCTACAAGCAGGGTGCCCGTTACAGAGAGATCATTACATGCAGGGTGCCTGGTACAGAGAGATCAATACATGCGGGGTGCCCGGAACAGAGAGATCATTACATGCAGGGTGCCCAGTACAGAGAGATCACTACATGCAGGTGCCGGGTACAGAAAAAACATTATATGCAAGGTGCCCGGTACAGAGAGATCATTAAAATGCAGGGTGCCTGGTACAGAGAGATCACTACATGCAGGGTGCCCGGTACACAGAGATCACTACATGCAGGGTGCCCAGTACAGAGAGACCACTACATGCAGGGTGTCGCTGCAGAAAGATCACTACATGCTGGGTGCTGAGTACAGAGAGCTCACTACAAGCAGGGTGCCGGCCACAAAGAGATCACTACATGCAGGTGTGCCCAGTACAGAGAGACCACTCCCTGCAGGGTGCCGGCCCCAAAGAGATCACTACATTGTGTAGCCCTGGTGTGAAGGCACACACAGTACCCTGGAGGATGTGTGGAGGGGATACAGTTTAATGCTCAATAAACATTCACTCCATCACACACTTAGACCAAAACCCATGGGAAATATATATAGCTAGTGAGATCTAGCCGGGGAGTGAGTCTGTTTCCTGTCTTCGGACAGAGTAGTCAGTTTCCTGTCTTCGGACAGGGGAGTCTACCCGGGTGGCTCCTGAGTGAGTCATCCCACCAGTGTGCAGTCTGTGCAGGAAGAAAAAGGAGTAGCAGCAGGACCTTCAGTCTCCTGTCCCAAGGACAGTGGAGGTTTTAGTGACGTGCTCCTGAACTAGAAGATTACTGAGCACCTGTTAGCAAGCTCTGGGAAGAAGCAAGAAGGGACTAGCCTGCATTACCCAAGAAGTGTGGAGTGCTTATGCTACAAGCGCGGACAGGGCGAAGGGCGCAGTGGAAGGAATTCAGTGCATTAAGGAAATTGGACTATCCTGCACAATGTTACCCGGTCACTGGGGACTGAAGTGCCATTACAGTTTCAGGCGTATTGGTAGAAAAACCAGAGTCTTACTGGACCTTAGGTCGCAGCAAGCAGCCCTTGGAGTGTCAGTAGTAACAGGGGTCAGGTGGAATAGGAACTTTGAGCCTGATCAGCAAAAGCAAGAACCTAGTTTCCAACAAAGGAAGGCTCCGACCACAAAACTGACCGGGCATTACGCTTGGAGAAGCTGGAGAAATTGGAGTGAACTAGGCTTTATGCTGGTTGGACTCATCATCTTTGAAAGTAAAGGAGGCCCCCAACCTGTTCAGCTGTTATCTCAAAGCACATCCTCCACCCCACCAGCCTCCCTGGACCTGCCTATCATCTGACAAGTAAAAAGGTATGGAAAGACGCTGGATGGTGTGAGACTGAGTTATTTGATTGCATCCCTGCACAACCCCACCATAAAATATCGACCTGAGGGAAGAGTCCCCCCTGTAGGGGACCCGACATCTAGCTGCCTCACCATCCCCTCAGAGATCTACAGCATCGCTGGTCTTATGATCAGAGAACTACAGGTGGCGTCACGAACTGTAATATATACCTATCCCCTGTAAATATTCCCCCCAACATACGCCTGACCGCCAGGCCACAGACCGAGCCCACCGCTACCTGTGACAACCCCATAGACTTCCATGGGCTCGGCTCTGAGTACCCCATTGCTCTGGTAAACCCACAATTGTGGTGGCGGGGCAAGAGACAGCAGGGTGCCCAGTACAGAGAGATCACTACATGCAGGTTGTCGGCTGCAGAGAGATCACTACATTGAGGGTGTCGGCGCAGAGAGATCACTACATGCAGGGTGCCGACCGCAGAGAGATCACACATGTAAAGTGCGGGTACAGAGAGATCACACATCAGGTTTGCCGAGTACAGAGAAATCATTACATTTCAGGTGCCGAGTACAGAGAGATCACTACATGCAGGGTGCCCTGTACAGAGAGATCACTACATGCAGGGTGCCTGGTAAGAGAGATCACTACAGGCATGGTGCCGAGTACAGAGAGATCACCATGCAGGGTGCCTGGTACAGAGAGATCACTACATGCAGGGGCCGGAACAGAGAGATCACTACATGCAGGGTGCCAGGTACAAAGATCACTACATGCAGGGTGCCGGGTACAGAGACACTACATTCAGGGTGCTGGTACAAGATCACTACATGCAGGTGCCGGGTACAGAGATCACTAACATGCATGGTGCCCGGTACAAGAGATCACTACATGCAGGGTGGCCTGATACAGAGATGAGTACATGCAGCGTGCCGGGTACAGAGATCCACATGAAGGGGTGCCCGGTACAGAGATCACACATGCAGGGTGCCGGGTACAAGATCCCTACATGCAGGTGCCGGTCAAGAAATCATTACATGAAGGTGCCGGTATAGAGAGATCACTACATGCAGGGTGCCCGGTACAGAAGACCCACTACATGCAGGGTGTCGGCTGCAGAGAGACACTACATGCGGGTGCTGAAACAGAGAGATCACTACATGCAGGGTGCCCGGACAGAGAGACCACTACATGCAGGGTGTCGGTGCAGAGAGAATCACTACAGCGGGGCTGAGTACAGAGAGATCACTACATGCAGGGTGCCGAGTACAGAGAGATCACTTTATGCAGGTGTCGGATGCAGAGAGATCACTACATTCAGGGTGTCGGCCGCAGAGAGACACTAACATGCAGGGTGCCGACTGCAGAGAGATCACTACATGTAAAGTGCTGGTACAGAGAGATCACTACATGCAGGTTGCCGAGTACAGAGAGATTCACTACATGCAGGGTGCTCATACAGAGAAATCAATACATGCAGGTTGCCGAGTACAGAGACATCACAACATGCAGGGTGCCGGGTACAGATAGATCACTACATGCAGGGTTGCCGGGTACAGAGAGATCACACATGCCAGGTTGCCGAGTACAGAGAAATCATTACATGCAGGGTGCCGAGTACAGAGAGATCACTACATTCAGGGTGTCGGCCCGCAGAGAGAACACTACATGCAGGTGCCCGGTACAAAGAAGATCACTACAGTAAAGTGCGGGAACAGAGAGAATCACTACATGCAGGGTGCCTGGTATTGATAGATCCTACATGCAGGGGTGCCCGTTACAGAGAATCACTACATGTAAAGTGCTGGGTACAGAGAGATCACTACATGCAGGGGCCGAGTACAGAGAGACACTACATGCAGGTGCTGGGTACAGAGATCATTACATGCAGGGTGCCGGTACAGAGAAATCAATATATGCAAGATGCCCGGTACAGAGAGATCACTACATGCAGGTTGCCTGGTACAAGAGATCACTACAATGCAGGGTGCCTGGTACAAGAGAGTTACACCTGCAAGGACCAGGTAACAGAGAGATCACAACATGCAGGGTGTCGGGTACAGAGAGATCATTACATGCAGGGTGCCTGGTACGAGGAGATCACTACAAGCAGGTGCCGGGTACAGAGAAATCACAACATGCAGGCGCCCGGTTACAGAAAAAATCAAAAACCAAGCAGGGTGCCCCCGAAAAGAAGAACACAAATGCAGGGGTGGGCCCGGTACTGAAAGATCTCTTTCATCAGGTGCCCCATAACAGAGAGATCATTAAAATGCAGGGTGCCTGGTTTCAGAGGATCACAAAAGCAGGGTGCCGGGTACAGAGAAAAACACTACAAGCGGGTTCCTGGTCAAGAGATCACAACCCTGCAGGGTTGCCGGGTACAGAGATCAGTTTTCATTTCCGGGTTCCGGGTACGAGAAATCATTACACAGGAAAGCCGGGTACAAGCCATTAATAAGCCGGGTGCCTGGTACAGGGGAGAACAAACAAGCAGGGGCCTGGTACAGAGAGATCCCTCAAGCAGGGTGCCTGGTACCCGATAATCTCTACAAGGAGGCCCGGTACAGAGAATCACAAAAAGCAGGTGGCAGGTACAGAGAGATCACTACTGCAGGGTGCCGATACAGAGGATCACTACAGCGGGTGCCGGACAGGAGCACTACATGCCGGGCCTGGTAAGAGATTCACACATCAGGTGCCGGGTACGAAACAGTACAACAGGGTGTCGGGTACGGAAATCATTACAGCGGGGTTGGGTACAGAGAAATCATAACAAGCAGGGTCCGGGTACAGAGAAACATTAAATGAAGGTGCCCGTACAGAGAGATCATACATTGTCACGGGGTTCGCGGCAAATCGTCGCGATTGCAACCCTGATTCGCACACTGATTTTCCTGGTGCGGGGTTTTTCGGCACTGAGGGAGTTAATTCTTTCCTCCGGTGCGGACTGACCAGCCTCGCCCAGCTTGCGATTGTGTTTTGTTAATTTGCTTTTCCTTTATAACCCCTGGGCGCTTGGGAAGTTGTCGGGAAACATTTTATTCAACGCAGAGCGGTCGTTTTTTGAAAGACTTAAGCAAAGTGCCTGTTTGTTTTTTTTTTCCCTCGCTTATTTTTATCTCCTTAACCTTTTTTGGTTCCCTTTAGGGAATTTTGTAACCAAGGATTTTTTTTCTTACCCCTTGTCGTCTCGTTTGTCTTAGACTTTGTAAGCTGTTTACCTGCCCATTCCCGTGGGGTAACAGGGGCCTTTTTCAGGCAGTTACAGTGGTAGGGGTCTACGGAGACAGGGTTTTCGCGGCGGCCGACCCTGTACCATTAACAGTACCCCGGTAAGGGCAGTCAAACCCCAGTTTCGGGGAGCATAGACCCCGGCCACCTCCCTGAGACAGCGTGACACGTACAAGAAGCCCACAATACAAGGAAAATTTTGTCAGGTAAACAATGCGGGAGAAAAAATGTATCCCCGTTGATATTTTCATTAAAAGAAATAAGAATTTTTCACATTAGATAATTTTCTATCAAGAATAATCGTTATACGCGGGCATACATGCAGGGTGCCTTAAGAGATCACTACATGGGGAGGGTGCCTGTACAGAAAAAG
>JARQOD010008576.1:0-35070 GCA_033576555.1 Oophaga sylvatica
CACCGATTGTCGGTCGACAATCGCCAATGCAAGTCTATGGGAGCGATGAAAAATCTGATTACAAACGGACCGCATGTGTGACTTGCGATGAAATCGCATCGGTGTCCTTTAGAAAAGCCGGCAATTCATCCCCGGCTATACTGTAAAATCACACTGACAGCTTTAATAAAGACTAGAAAGAATAGATATATACACATAGAACACATATATATATATATATATATATATATACATGTCATTGTGACATGTATATATACATATATTTATAGTTCCTAGACTTCTACATACTGTTATAGCCGCTAATTCAATTGCCGGGTTTTGTGAAATCACAGAAGCCGACATGAAATGATACATTGTTTCCACACAGTTAACCATGTCATTTCCTGTATTTTGATATTTGTTTGAACTTACAATTACATGAGTGTATTTGTGCAAAATTTCAGACATGTAGGGGTTAATTAAAGGTGTAATTTCGTTGAAAAAAAATGCTGGGCTCCCGCTGTATTTTCTCCACCAGACAGACAAAGCAAAGCGAGTGGGGGCAGATAATAATAGCCTAGGGAGGGTACATTTTTTTTGTGCCCCCCCTGGCTACTAACATCTGCCCCCAGACACCCCAGAAAGGGCAAATCTATAATTAGATTCGCCCTTTCTGGCACTTTGCCCGTCATTCCCATTGCCCTGTAGCGGTGGCGAATGGGTTAATCTCACCTTACTGTCACCTTAGTATTGAAAGGTGACCTTAAGGCAGGTTAATAATTGAGAGCTGTCAATTAGACAACTATCAATTATTAATCCTATTGTATGAAAGAAAAATCAAACACACACAGTTTAATAAAAAATAAGTTTAATGAAATAATCACACAGTTTTTGACCATATTTTATTTTCCTGTATGACATGTATATTATATATATATATATATATAATATATGTGTTCTATGTGTATATATCTATTCTTTTTTTTGTGATTGAAATACTATTCTTTTAGATCCATTATATGTCAGTTTTGCAAGCCTGCGAGAAAATCTCGCAAGTCGGATGAAAATCGGATGTTACAAGGTACACACACATGCGATTAAATCGCATCTTTGAAGGAAAATCGGATGCCAGAAGGATGTGTGATGTTTGCATTTTGATCCGACAATCGACCGTCTAAAACGGACCGATTTTTTGTGGTTGTGTGTGACTCCAGCCTAAGTCCCATTGCGGTTCTGAAGTCCACAAACTTGGCTCTTGATAATGGCTTTGTCATACCATCAGCTATCATCTTGTCAGACTCGCAATAAACAAACTCGAGTACATCACGTTCCACTAAGTTACGTAAGTGGTGATGTTTCACATCAATGTGCTTAGTCCTTGCACTAATCTTCTCACTGCTGGCAAGTTTAATGCATTATTGGTTGCCCTCATAGATAACTTTTAGTAAAGCTAATGGCTTGCAATATCTTCCAATAGTTGTTTCAACCAAATTACTTCTTAACTTGCTTAAGCAGCAGACATATATTCTGCTTCTGTAGAAGATAATGCGACTGACACTTGCTTTCTGCTGGACCAAGAAATTGAATTTTCTCCTAACTTGAACAATAAACCACTAGAGATGAGCAACTTTGCCTCCGGGAAGGTCAAGTCGGGTTTCGGACCACCTGACTTTCCCAAAAGTCGAGTCGAACAAAATCGGCCGACTATCGGATAAAGTCGAAGCCACTGAAACTCGAACTGATCCCAATGTAAGTCATTGGAGAAAAGTTGTCAGGAGTGGAGACAGTAAACTCCACCTAAGGCCCATTCATATGCCAACAATTCATGATGGTCCTATATAATGCTCCATATATAATGGGTCCCCATATGATTCTCCAGTGTATAATGGGCCCGTATATGATGCTCCAGTGTATGATGGACCCCATTTATAATGCTCCAGTGTATGATGAGCCCCATAAAATGCTCCAAATGTAATGGTCCCCATATATAATGCTCCATATATAATGGGCTCCATGTGATGCCCCATAAATAATGAACCCCATATGATGCTCTAGTATATGATGGGCCCCATATGATGCTCCAGTATATGATGGGCCCCATGGATGATGCTCCAGTGCATGATGGTCCTATATAATGCTCCATATATAATGGGCCCCATATGATGCTCCAGTGTGTAATGGGCCCGTATATGATGCTCCAGTGTCTGATGGGCCCCATGGATGATGCTCCAGTTCATGATGGTCCTATATAATGCTCCATATATAATGGGCCCCATATGATGCTCCAGTGTATAATGGGCCCCATATGATGCTCAAGTGTATAATTGGCCCCGTTTATAATGCTCCAGTGTATGATGAGTCCCATATAATGCTCCAAATGTAATGGTCCCCATATATAATGCTCCATATATAATGGGCTCCATGTGATGCCCCATAAATAATGAACCCCATATGATGCTCCAGTGTATGATGGGCCCCATTTATAATGTTCCAATGTATGATGTGCCCCATATATAATGCTCCAGTGTATAATGGGCCCTATCTATGATGCTCAAGTGTATGATGGGCCCCATGTATAATTCTCCAGTGTATAATGCTCCCATATATCGCTCCAAACATTAAAAAAATGAAATACCTCTCCTCGCTGGGCACTGCTCTACTCTGGACTCCTCAGTGTCGCCATCTTCCAGCTCTCTGCACTGTGACTGTTAGGCAGAGGGCGCACAGACGTGACGTCATCGCGCTCTGACCTGAATGTCACTGTCAGGAAACACTGAAGACGTCACAGCGGTGGAGCAGGGAGAGGTAAGTATTGCAAGTGCTGGGGAACTGAGCAAGCAGGGGGGCCCACTCGTGGGCACCGGCACTGGCACAGGGCCCCTCATAGTACGCCGGTGTCTCTGATGGCGAGGGGTTCCCCACCTGCTCAGTGCCCCGAGAAGTTGGAGGAAGAGGAGGACAAAGCGAGCCAATTTGCTGGCAACCTATGTGTCATCAGTGGAAGATGGTACAAATCCTTTGAAACCCAGGCATGGTTCATTTTAATGAAGGTGAGATCACCAACATTTTTTGTCGACATCCGGGTCCTTCTTTCTGTCAGGATTGATCCAGCAGCACTGAAGACTCTTTCTGATAGCACACTACCAGCAGGGCAAGTGAGCTCCTGTAAGGCATATTGTGCCAATCCAGGCCAGGTGTCCAGTTTACAGGCCCAGTAGTCAAAGGGGAATGAACTGTGAGGGAGAACATCGATAGGGGAGGAGAGGTAATTTTGAACCATAGTTGACAACTGCTGTCTCCTGTCTGTTGCAATCGATTCAGTATTACCAGTCGTGTGAGCGGTACTCGAGAAATCAGTCCACAACATGGTGATGAAACCCCTGTCTCCAACGCCACTTCGGCTGTGCACCACGAACACCTCTTCCATGTTGCCCAGTACGGCTCGTGGTAGAACCTGCACCGCTGCTGTGTACTGGGAATGCCTCTAACAAATGGTTTACCAGAGTTGCTTGTTTGTTCGCCAATATTAGCTCTAGGTTCTCTTGTGGCATGATGTTCTGTAATTTGCCTTTATAGTGTGGATCGAGGATGCTGGCCAACAAGCAGTCGTCATCCTTCATAATTTTGGCAATGCGTGGGTCACTTTTTAGGATCCGCAAGACATAATCACACATGTGGGCCAATGTTCCAGGTGTCAATGATGCACTGCCAGTGGTGGGTGGAGGAGCACTTTCTGGCAAATCCACATCCCTCCAGTCACGCACAAACCCTGTGCCTGACCTAGGCAAGCCAACATTTTCTCTTGCCCCCTGAGAAGCATCCTCCCAAAATAATCATCCCCTCATCCTCCTCCTCTTCCTCTTCATCCTCAACCTCATCCAGGACAGTTTCCTGAGCTGACAATGGCTGACTGTCATCAAAGCTTCCCTCCTCCTCCTCCTCTTCCTCCTCCGCTGCAGACGCCTGATCCTTAATGTGCGTCAAAGTTTGCATGAGCAGACGCATAAGTGGGATGCTCATGCTTATGATGGCGTCGTCTGCGCTTACCAGCCATGTGCAT
The DNA here is from genome assembly GCA_033576555.1 of Oophaga sylvatica. NCBI lineage: Eukaryota > Metazoa > Chordata > Amphibia > Anura > Dendrobatidae > Oophaga > Oophaga sylvatica. The sequence goes on from JARQOD010008576.1 coordinate 4,040, forward strand.
TCCTCAAAACACTGAAGTACTCTACAGAGGTATTTCAGCTTTGATCACCGCACACCTGACAACTCAATGTCTGCCCTCAAACTGCCTGCCTGTTTATCCTCCCACAAATGCATTACAGCCTGCCTCTGTTCGCACAGCCTCTCAACCATGTGCATGGTGGAGTTCCACCTTGTTGCAACGTCTATGATTAGGCGGTGCTTGGGGAGGTGGAGCGATCTCTGCAGCCTCTGCATACGACTGGAGTCTACGGGCGAGCGACGGATGTGCGAGCACAGTCTTCGCACCTTATGGAGCAGGGCTGTTAACTCCGGATAATTATTTATGAAGCACTGCACCACCAGGTTCAAGGTGTGAGCCAAGCAAGGTATGTGTCTGAGTTTTGCCAGGGCGATGGCCGCCACAAAATTACGGCCGTTATCACCGACTACCTTGCCTGGCTCAAGATGTAGACTGCCCAGCCATGACTCTGTTTCTCGCTGCAAGTAGTCGGCCACCTCCGCGGTGTGTCTGTTGTCGCCCAAAGACATCATCTTTAAAACAGCCTGCTGACACTTACCACTAGCTGTTCGATAGTGGGACACCTCGTGTGCAACACTGGCAGCTGCGGATGGAGTGCTCGTGCGACTGTGCTCTGTCGACGAGCTTTCGCTTCTGGAGGAGGAGGAGGGTCGAACACCTAAAACCAACTGTTGTCTATACCGTGGGCTAGGCAGCACTGTCCCACTGCCGCTGTCCCCTGTGGACCCTGCATCCACCACATTAACCCAGTGATGGACATGTAACGGCCCTGGCCATGCCTACTGGCCCATGCATCTGTTGTGAGGTGCACCTTTCCACTCACTGATTGAGTGCATGGACAATGCGGTCTTTCACATGCAGGTGGAGGGCAGGGATGGCTTTTCTAGAAAAGAAGTGCCAACTGGGTAGGTCATAGCGTGGGACAGTGTAGGCCATGAGCTCTCGGAACGCTGCGCTTTCAACCAAACGGAAGGGCATCATCTCTAATGAGATCAGTTTGGCAATGTAGGCGTTCAAAGCCAGTGTACGTGGATGAGAGGACGAGTACTTTCTTGTACTACTCAGAGTGTCTGCTAGAGTGAGCTGGACTTGAGAGCTGCATATGGGGGAACATGTGGTGGACATGGCGGACTGAGAGGGGGTTGGTGATGGTAATGGTGGTAATGACCTAGATTCAGTCTATCGTTGGAAAACGTTGTGATTCCCTGACTGCTTTAGCCTTGCGACAACACCTCAACATTTCTTGCTGGTGGTGTGCTAACCGGTGGGCTTACAGTGGGGGAAGCGATGTAGCGTTGCTGCCTACCTTCAGTCGGAGCAGGTGCACATGTGCTACCTGAGGTTTTATAGTCCGTCCACGCTTGCAAGTGCATGGTGTTTAAATGTCTAAGCATGCAACTGGCTAAAGGTCCTTCTGCACTTCTTACAGATAACCTTTGCCTCATCAATAGGATTTTGGTCAAAAAAGTGCCACACTGCACTCTTCCTACTATGGGATAAATTTTCAGGGCTTGCACGCTGTGCTAATTTGACCATCTGGCCAAGCTGTCCTGCAACTCTTTTTGTTTTTTTAATACGTTTTTGGACTGCTACGGGCCTGCCAGATAACCGCAGCTGCGATGTCGATGCCTGCTGCGGATCCTCCTCCTCTTCTGAGCTTTTGCCAGCGGCACCCTCTTCCCCCAATGGATGCCAATCCGGGTCAACAACTGGGTCATCCATCACCTCCTCTTCAATTTCATCTGCACCTTCCTCTGTGTCACCGTGTAAGGTGGTATAGTAAGCGGGAAGGGGCACCGAGTTTCATCAGGGTCAGAATCTGGCTCAGTAGACTGCGAGGGCAATGTAGTGCTCTGGGTGAATGTACCAGCAGAATCATACAGCAGTGGCTGTGCATCAGTGCACTCCATGTCAGATTCATCTTGGACTGGGGAATTCAGGATTTGACTTGATAACCCAGGCATGGTATGTGAAAGAGACTCCATGGAGTAATCTGAAGTGTGGCCTGCCACATCCTTCACTTTTGGTGGGGGTGAAGGACACAAGGAAAGGTGTTGTTCCTGACCAGGAACCTGCACTGACTACTCAGTGCTTGCAGTTTTTGAAACTTCAGAAGAGGAGGCGATAGAGAGGGAGGCTGTTTCGGCAATGTAAGCCAAAACCTGTTCCTGATGCTCCGGCTTTAAAAGCGGTTTACCTACTCCCAGAAAAGGGAGCCTTCCAGGCCTTCTGGAGCCAGACGATGACGCAGCCTCAACACCTCCTGCCTTAGGTGCTATTGTGCTTTTTGGCACTACCAGCAGATGCACCACCACCACCAGTACCAGCTGGCCCCCCCACCCACGTCCGTGGCCTCTTCCACCATGCTTCCTCATGTTTGGGAAAATGTACCAAAAATACCAGCAGATATATGGTACTGTATCAAAAGCATACAGCTGTATACGGTGAAGGGAAAAATTTAAATCTCCGTATATATTTCCGGAGTCACACAAAGACGCTCACTCAGTATGGATTAGACTAGAATATAAAAAGCAGAAAAACGGTACTGTATCAGAAGAGTACAGCTGTATATAGTGTAGGGATAATTTTAAATCTCCGTTTATATTTCCGGAGTCACACACAGACGCTCACAGGCTCAGTATGGATTAGATCAGAATATAAATCAGAAAAAGGGTACTGTATCAGAAGCGTACAGCTGTATACAGTGTAGGGGAAATTCTAAATCTCCGTATATATTTCCGGAGTCACACACAGATGCTCACAGGCTCAGTATGGATTAGACCACAATAAAAAGCAGAAAAAGGGTACTGTATCAGAAGCGTACAGCTGTATACAGTGTAGGGGAAATTGTAAATCTCCGTATATATTTCCGGAGTCACACACAGACGCTCACTCAGTATGGATTAGACCAGAATATAAAAAGCAAAAAAGGGTACTGTATTAGAAGCGTACAGCAAAATACAGTGTAGGGGAAATTGTAAATCTCCGTATATATTTCCGGAGTCACACACAGACGCTCACTCAGTAAGGATTAGACCAGAATATAAAAAGCAGAAAAAGGGTACTGTGTCTGAAGCGTACAGCTGTATACAGTGTAGGGGAAATTGTAAATCTCTGTATATATTTCTGGAGTCACACACAGATGCTCACTGAGTATGGATTAGACCAGAATATAAAAAGCAGAAAAAGGGTACTGTATCAGAAGCGTACAGCTGTATACAGTGTAGGGGAAATTGTAAATCTCCGTATATATTTCTGGAGTCACACACAGATAGTCAGCATGTATTTGTCCATGACAACAGCCGGTACACGGTAGTGTGTGAGGAGCGTACAGCTCTACAGTCATGGCCAAAAGTTTTGAGAATGACACAAATATATTTTCACCATGATCTTTGCCTCTGGTTTTATGTGTTGTTGCATGTTTTTTTATTCACAGGACTAGAAATATGACTGCATACATATGGTAACAAAAGCTTATATTGACTGTTTGAGTTTTCATGCACAAGTTCATATGCATGTTGACCCTTCTCTTCAGGTACTCGCAATTCTCCCTGGCATCTCTCATCAACTTTCTGGACCAAATCCTGATGTAGCAGTCCATCTTGCACAATCATGCTTTATTTTGTCAGAATTGTTTAGGTTTTTGTTGCTCACGTCTCTGTGATGTGACCACAAATCTCAATGGGATTAAGATCTGGGGAGTTTCCAGGCCTGGACGCAAAATCTATGATTTTATTCCCTGAGCCATTTAGTTATCACCTTTGCTTTATGGTAGGTGCTCCACATGCTGGAATAGGCATGTTGACGCCAAACTAGCTCTTGGAGGGTTGGGAGAAGTTGCATCTTGGGACATTCGTGGTAACCATTCTTTATTCATGGCTGTTGTTTTAGGCAAACTGTAGAGAACAATCCCTTGCGTAGAAGCAACCCCACACATGAATGGATTTCAGGATGCTTAACAGTTGGCAGACAAGACTGGTGGTAGCCTCAACTTGTCTTCTCCGAATGGGCGTTTTCCTGAATCCCAAACATCAATCGAAAAGGGGATTCATCACAGAAAATAACTTTGACAAGTCCCAAATCTACACTGTCCTGTGACCTTTTCAGAATACAGTCTGTCGTAGAAAATTTTTTTCTCGGAAGAATTGGCTCTCTTGCGCCCTCACTTGAGACAGGCCTTGCTCCAAGAAGTCTCAACGCTACAGTGCGTGCAGATGATACACTAATGCTGCTGGCCATTCTGAGCAACGTCTCTGCCTGGAGTCCGACCACGCACTGAAACACTATTAAGAGAAGTCCGGCGCTTGCTGGTCTATTTGGGCGCCTGGACTTTTTTCAACATGGAACTCTCTCCTTGAAGTTCTGATGATCGATAGATTGTTGACTGAGGTGCAAATCTTCTAGCTGCGATCAACTCTTCCTGTTAGGCCATTTTGTGCATTGCAATGATGACTGCACTGTTTTCTTTAGAGATAACCATGGTTAACAGAAGAGAAACAATGAGCAAGCACAGCCTCCTTTTAAAAGTCCAATGGTCATTCTTACTTAATCATGACAGAATTGATCTCCAGCCATGTCCTCATCAACACCCACACTGTGTTAATGGACGAATCACTGAAAAGAGGTTAGCTGGTCCTTTTAAGGCAGGGCTGCAATGTGTTGAAATGTGTTTTGGGGATATGAAGTTCATTTTCTAGCCAAATATTGACTTTGCAAGTAATTGCTGTTAAGCTGACAATCTGTATACATCATGGAGTATATGCAAATTGCCATTAGGAAAAGTGAAGCTAACTTTTTGAAAAATTAAATTAGTCACTTCAAATTTTGGCCATGACGTGTATACGGTTGTGGGAAAAACTAACACTCAGTAACTGTGCAGAAAAAAGAATAAAATCAGTACTGTGTAAAAAGCAGTGTACACACAGCAATACAGCTATCAGGCAGCCTAATAACCAGCGGACTGCACACAAGAAAATCCTCCCCTGTCACTGTACACTAACTGTACAGCACAATTGCTATCAGCACAAGCACATAAGAACTTATCTTTCCAGCCCTAACTCTCTCCCTACTGATAAACAGCGTCAGCAACCTCTCCCTACTGTTAAGATCGGCAGAAGTAAAATGGCGGTAGGTGGTCAGGGCTTTTATAGACACTATGACACCACACAAAGCAAGCCAATCACTGCAATGCCCTTCTCTAAGATGGTGGTGGACCCTGCCCATGTCATCTCATTGCCCACAGTGTACGTCCTTGCTCATTGGCTGAAAAAAGGCGCCTGCAAGCATTATGGGAAAACCGACTTTGGTGCTCGTTTTGCCGAACGCATGGCTGACTTCACGCCAAGGTCGGGTTTCGCTCGGCGAAACCCGACTTTGGCGAAAGTTGGCAACTTACGAATCTGACCGACCTGTTTCGCTCAACTCTAATAACCACTTGTTGATTTCCAAACACTTGAATCTCCAGCCCAATCTGCATCCACATAACCTCCGAGAGTGAGATCTCCTATTGCAGATATCTTAAGATTTAGTCTTCGAGCTTCTTTAAGATATTAAAGAATTCTCTTAATTGCATTCCAGGTTCTTTGGCATGGCTTGCTTACACGTCGGCAGAGAATTCCGACTGTGGCTGTGATATCTGGACGAGTTGTGGTTGCTATGTACAGAAGCGCCCCCACTGCTTGTCTGTAACTCTCATTGCTGGGTAGCAGATCTTCTCCTTCCAACTTTAAGTAGGACGGATCCATTGGTGTTGATGCACCTTTTGGCTTCTGACATTCCAAACTGGTTTAGGATTGAGGAAATTTTAGAACTTTGGTTGAGAAGAAAACTCCCATCTTCCTCTCTCTGGATTTTTATTCCCAAATAATATGTCACATTTCCAAGGTCCTTAGTCTCAAAGTGCTGGTTGAGAATTTCACCTAGCTTTGAAATTTCTTTTTCATCTTGATAAGACATGATTACATCATCTACATATAGGAGAACATACAGTACATCCACTCCTTTATTACATTTTTCATATACAAACATGGATCAGCTTGAGATCTTTTAAATCCTTCATCCATCAAACTGACCGACTGCTTAAGTCCATAAAGAGATTTTTGAATTTTACAAACAAGGTGCTCTTCACCCTTTTTCGTATATCCCTCAGGTTGGCTCATGTACAACTCTTCTTCAATGTCGCCATGCAGGAAGGCTGTTTTGATGTCAAAATGTCTCACTGTCATCTGTTGAACTGCAGCTATGGACATTAAAGTTCTGAATATGGTTAGCTTTGCAACTGAAGAAAATGTAGCATCATAATCTTCATCATACTTTTGCGGGTACCCTTTTATGACCAATCTTGCCTCAAACCGATGAACTTTACCTTCTGAGTCATATTTGTTTTTGAAGACACACATCCAATAACTCTTTTTCCTTGTGGTAGCTCAGTAAGCTCCCATGTTTGGAGTTGGTGAAGGGACTCCATCTCTTCATTAGCAGCATTAATCCACTTCTGTTTCTCATGGACAGACAGTTTTTGCATCTCTTGCCATGACTGTGGTTCTGGTTCAGGAAGTGTTCTGACCATCTAAGAAAGGCGTTTAGCTGGGATACCTTTGTTTGTCCTTCCTGATCTCCTGACTGGGGGTTGACTTGGTTCTTCTGTGTCTTCCTTGGTGGCTTCAGAGCTTATCCACACTTCAGTGTTTTCCTTGTCGGTGTCTGGGTTTGGTGATTGAGATTCTTGTTTTTGCTTTTAGGTTAAATAACTGGTGTAACTTCATGGAATTTGAGCGATATAGAGTTTTCATCAATTACTACATCTCTGCTGATTGGTACTGTGTTGGTCTCTGGGTGCAGGATTCTGTATCCCTTTTGAGTTTGTCTATAGCCCACCAGGACTCCTTGCTTTCCCACTTGGAACATTTTTCTTTAGGAACAAACATAAACGTTTTGCTCCCAAATATCCTGAGGTGCTTCAGGTTTGGCTTCTCGCAGTTCCATAGCTCATATGGAGTTTTATTTGTGGCTTTACCTGGCACTCTGTTTTGAAGATAGCAAGCTGTCATGATGGCTTCTCCCCAATACGTTTAGGTAGATTCGCATCAAACAACATACTTCTTTCACTTTCACAGAGAGTACGGTTCTTTCTCTCTGCAATGCCATTTGTTTCTGGGTTGTATGGAATGGTAGTCTGGAACATGATTCCATTCTTTTTCAAAATGGTTTGCACCTTTCCACTTGTATATTCGGTTCCAATATCTGTACGCAGGGCTTTTGGCATTCTTCCAAATTTGTTAAACACTACAGCAAGATATTCTTCAAATTTCTGTGGAAGTTCATCCTTACTGTAAAGCAGGTAGGTGACTGTATATCTGGAGTAGTCATCAATAAATGTGAGAAAATATCTCTTCTTGCTAGGAGTTTGAACACTCATTGGACCACATACATCTGTATGTATCAGATCCAGAGGCTGTGCAGATCTGCTGGTGCTTATTTTAGGAAAGGTTTTTTTGGACATTTTCCCTTTAAGACAGCTAGTGCACTTCATCATTTGACTACACTGGTTAATTTCAATACCATTTGCAAGTTAAGCTAGCTTCCTTACTGCTTTTGGGTCTCTGTGCCCAAGATGCCTGTGACATACATGGATACAGTTCTTATGCAGATCTTGTCTAGTACTGCACACTATTTCTTTGCATTTTAGCTGATAAAGTTCATCTTGGATTTTTCTTTCTGCAAGAGTGTGACCCTTCTTTGAGATGATGCAGCTGTTATTTCTAAAAGTAACTACATTCCCCTTTTGTGTGATCTTCTTTACTGACAGAAGATTGCTTTCAAGCTGGGAACATAGAGAACATCTTTTATTGGGATCTTTCTGCTTTGTGCTGAGGAAACTGGACAGTGTAGTTAGCTGTCTCCTACTCCTTCTGAAGTCATATAGTGACCATTAGCTAAGATGACCTTTTCTGACTTGCTTTCATTAAGGTCAGTGAAGAAATCCTTGTTATTTGTCATATGGCTGCTTGCAACAGAATCTATACACCATATATGCTTTGCAGATGGGCTTGTACTGGCATTAAATGCAGCTTCAGCACATGCAGAATCTTCCTTTACAGCTGTGTTAACCCTTTGATGACTGTTCTGCTTTTTAAGCTGACTCATTCTTGCTTTCCAAATTCTGCAGTCTGCTTTAAGGTGGCCAAGCTTTTTACAAACAAAACATTCACGAGTTTCTCTTAGATTGCTCTTTTATTTAGGGAAATACTGTATCTTTAATGCTGTTTCTCCTCTGGATTCATTACTGCTATTTACATGCTGCGTTATTCTCTTGAATTCATCCACAAGTTTGCCTTTAATATACTCTAGTGTCAGCTCATCATCTGGCCATGCATCTAGTGCATTCACGAGTGTGTCATAACTTTCTTGAAGACCACTTAATAGAAGTGCAGCAACATAAAATCTTTAATTTCTTCTCCAATACCCCTGAGACGCTCCACAATCTCTATGGTGTTTCTTATATAGTCCTGCATATTCTTTCCAGCACTTAGCTTAGACTGATACAGCTTTCTCATGAGATAAAGTTTATTGCTGAGATTTGATCTTTCATGCACTTTCTGTAACTTATCCCACATCTCCTTTGCAGTTGCACACTTGCATGTATGCACAATCTGATTATCTTCTACCCTGAGGGAGATTGTGCTTTATACTTTCTGATCCTTTTCTAGCCAATTATCTGGTAATGGATGCGGTACTTGTTCCTGAGTATATATCCACGTACCTTCTTTTATGAGCAACATCTTCACCTTAAAGTTCCAGGACTGGTAGTTCTGGTTAGAGAGGCTTGGCACTGAGAACTTGACAGGATTGCTGCTAGTGGACACCTTCTCTGTTGCTCTGTGCTGGTTTTGCTCTGGGCTTCTGTTGCTGTGTTACTCTGGGGTTCTGTGTCACTCTGGGCCCATAACCTGTTGGCAGCGGATTACTCAGGATACTCTCCAAGCGTGTGACAACAGAGCTTCTTTATTCAGGAACAAACAGGAACAATATATGATAAGCCTAATAGATCAGGAGTAAATCATTTGTGTGTCTCTATCTGTGCAGCAACTACAGCAGGCTGCTTCTCTCAGACACAGGAAATAGGAAATACAGTTACACGCTCTCCCTGTGTGAGCCAATGGGAGTTTTTTTTTAACTATATAAACAGCATACAAATCTAGCAACTAAACACTCATAGACAGGAATGGAGTTGTTACACCAAACATATTCCAACAATATTGATAGTATGTAGCGTCATATGGCGGCACATGGAGTCCCTACGCTCAAGAGCTTTAGTGTCTTTGTAACGTTGTTCAGGCTCAGTGTTCCGTGCTTTATGGAAGTGATCTCCCCTATAATATTGTTTTCTGTAGCAAGACATGGCATGATTCTGTTTTGCATGGACCAGACTAGAGATGAGCAAATCAACAGAATCAAATTTGATTCAAATTTGATCAAAAACGGACAGTGGTTAGCACAGTTGTTTTGCAGCGCTGGGGTCCTGGGTTCAGATTCCATCAAGGATAACACCTGAAAGAAGTTTGTTTGTTCTCCCTATGTTTTCATGGGTTTCCTACAACACTCCAAGTGCATGCTGGTAGGAAATTTAGATTGTGAGCCCCAATGGGGTGCAGTGATGTTAGTGTCTATAGCACTGTGGTATTAATGGTGCTATATAAATGAGCATAAAAATACTTTTGAAATTCGATTTGCTTGATTCTTTTTATGATGAATAAGGGATTAGAAAGAAAACTTTCACCTCTCCCTCAGTCACTTGTCTTGGCAATAGCAGCTCTGCTGGCTTTCTCCTTCCAGCTCCAGTCTTTTTCTCTTCAATCTTCACTACTCAGCTCCTCTGGCGCTTGAGCCCTAGTTCTCTGGAGGAGGTAAAGAGTGATGACTTTGGAGAAGAAAACTGATGCCTGGGGGGAAGGAATAGGACAGGTGAAGGATGAGATAAGTATAATTTTTTACACTTTTTTTTACCAACAATTGGGAAATCAAATTTTTCTTCCGATGATTTTTAGCAAATTTGCCGAATTCGAATTGTAACAGATTTGCTGTTAGACGTCGAGATCCTGCCGCTGCACAGGGGGAATCTCGAGCCATGTCCTCTGCTGTCTCCCATTCTTCTTCAGCTGCAGAGGATCCTGTTGAACGGAGAGGTCGGTCCCAGGGTCTTGCTCAGGCTAATGCTACGCGTTTAGTTGCTGCTGCCGCCCCAGGTCCAGCTTATAGCAACCAGCATTAGTCAGCGGCAAGCAGACGTTACTGGGACTAAGTCCTGCTTTTCTCCATCTGAGCATGCCAGTGAGATGACTGCTCATTGGTGGTTGGAGGTCACATGCTCAGGTCCTCAAGCAATTAAGATTGGGCCATCAGCAAGGTCCTGGAAGGCTGCAGTTATAAAAGGATCGCATGGCCGTGTGCTAGTATAAACCATGTGGTGTGTGAGCGAGTGTATACGCTACCACTCTGTGTATGCACGGGTGTTTGGGCCAAGAACCTGCCGCACTGTCGGCATGTATGACCATCTAGTGTTCCTTAGTCGGGCAGGATTTTACTGTGCTTGACCTAGCGCCTGTCTCAGCCACGTGTGCTGCTTAGCACGGGTTTTTTACAGGGCACAGTCAATCCACGTGCCCTGGCACACACCTTTAGGTACTGCTCAGCGGTGAGTTGAGCTTTTTGCTCTTGTTTTTAGTTAGCTGTGTTTGCTACCACTAAGCACCAAGTAGTGGCATCGCCAGAGGTGTATCTAGGCTTTCTGGCACCCGGGACAAGAATTCGGTTCAGCGCCCATCCCCCAAGCACACATGCGATTTGCACACTTAGTCATGTACCGACGAGCTGCTCTCCCTAATGCTCTCAATGTTCAGTGAAAAATCTGAGAGAAGCAGGAAGAGAAGCTCGTTGTCACAGGACCATAAGTATGAAAATCGCATATGAGTGAAGTGTCCATGTGATGACTGCTGGAACCTGCAGAGCTGAATCCTGACATTGCAGCTTCTGAATTCTCACAACGAATGCACTGCACACTTTTAGGGTTCTCCCTTACCGATGGCAAGAGTACACGGTCATGTCAGCACAAGCATGTGATCTGTATACTTCTGGCCACATTCCGACTAGACATGCTCGGCCTCACTCCGTTCATTTTCATTGAGTGAGGCACACATGTCTAATCAGCATGTGACCACATGTATGTAAATTATCGGCACAAGAGAATCCTAACAGCGTGCAATGCACACTGTGAGAATTCTGAGAATTCTGAAATTGACTAATTCTCATGTTTTTATTTATGTTAGGAGCATTAAAGGGGCTGTCCAGGTTTGTGCTGAGTCTGCAGTCATTCTATGTGACACAGACCTGGAGAACCCCTTTAATGCTCCTAACAAATAAAGACATGAGAATTAGTCAATTTCACAAATAATATTTACATCCAGGTACCTTATAGATGACGCTGTCTCTGGAGTCGTTCTCCTTTTCTTCATCTTGTCCAGATCCCATGATGAGTTTTCTCATCCACAGCCGTCTCTGCAGACCTCCATCTTCTCCGCTCTTCAGCACCAACTCTCCACACGATGCCCTTAAAGACAGAAGAGTCATTATAAAGCCCCTAAATAAAAATATCTGCAATATACTGTCATCTCACACTATTCCCCTTCCTCCTCACACTGTCTCCTCTCACATCCCCCCTGTTCACCATACTGTCTCCTCATATATTTACTCCCTCACTCTCTATACTGTCTGCTCACACACACCCGACTCCCCATACTGTGTCTGCACACATCCCATCACCCTCACTTCCCATACTGTGTCCACATACATTCACCCGTTCGCTCCCCATACTGTCTGCACCCATCCCCCATACTGTTTCCTCATGCATGCCCTCATACATACATACTCTTCAGTACCCTCAAATCCCCCCACACATATTAAATGCCCCCATCCCCACTCCAAATCCCCCCACACAATTAAATCCTCCCATCCCTACTCCAAATCCCCCATACACATTAATTATCCCCTATCCCCACTCCAAATCCCCCCACACACATTAAATCCCCCTATCCCCACTCCAAATCCCCCCACACACATTAAGAAACCCCCATCCCCACTCCAAATCCCCCCACACACATTAAGTACCCCCATCCCCACTCCAAATCCCCCCCCACATAAAGTAACCCCCATCCCCACTCCAAATCCCCACACACATAAAATAACCCCCTATCCTCACTCCAAATCCCCCCCAAGAAAATAACCCCCCACAACATCTTCAAATCCCCCCACAGATAAAATAGCCCCCCATCCCCACTCCAAATCCCCCCCACATAAAGTAACCCTCATCCCCACTTCAAATCACCACACACATAAAATAACCCCCTATCCCCACTCCAAATCCCCCCACATAAAATAACCCCCCCACAACATCTCCAAATCCCCCCACACATAAAATAGCCCCATCCCCACTCCAAATCCCCCCCACATAAAGTAACCCCCCATCCCCACTCCAAATCCCCACACACATAAAATAACCCCCTATCCCCACTCCAAATCCCCCCACATAAAATAACCCCCCCACAACATCTCCAAATCCCCCCACATAAAATAGCCCCCCATCCCCACTCCAAATACCCCCCACATAAAATAACCCCCCATCCCCACTCCAAATCCCCCCACTCATAATAGAACCCCCCATACCCACCCCAAATCCCCCCACACATAAAGTAACCCCCCATCCCCACTCTAAATTCCCCCCCATACACACACACTCACACATTATGTCCCCCATCTATCTTCGGTGGTATCTTCAGCTGAATAGTGGAGCACACTCAGCACCAGTCTTCACTAGAGTTGAGCGATACTTTCCGATATCCTAAAGTATCGGAATCGGAATGGTATCGCCGATATCACTAAAATATCGGCGATACCCGATACCGATACCGGAAGTCCCATGTAAGTCTATGGGAACAAAATATCGAAATTAAAAAAAAACCCATTCTTGCCTTGTTGGTTAATTGTACATGAAGGAAAACAAGAAAGAGTAATGTAGAATGTATTGGGGGAGGTTGAGGAGACATTAAAGGCATAGATGTTTGACCCAATCCAATGGAATAGCATTAATTTTTTTTTTTTAGGAAATACGTTCGGATTGACGAACAAATTGACAATGTTGTTAACCTTTTTTCTATTTTGTCAAATATGTCTGTTTCACAACTTCCATGGTCTTCACCTTTTTAACTTTTCACACACTTTCTCCTTCATAATTTTCAGCAGCATCATCTTTCTCATCAAATTATTCTTCATCTTCACCTTCTTAATCTTCTAAAACTTCTTGCTATTCATCTTTTTGTTAACATTACTTATATTGTTCTTATTAAACAGTTATTATTCTTCATATTCTACTTCTTCATCTTCTTCCTATTCATCCTTTTCATCATATTCTTATTTGTGACAGACATTCCTGTACTTGTAATCTGTAAAACTCTGAATTTTCATCCTTCCGTTCTTGCTGTCACGAAAGATTTTAATTACAACAGTATTTGTCCGCGTTCAGTTTAACCTGCAGCAGCATCAGGCATTTTCCAGGGCACCACGAGGAGGAACGGACTCACCCCCATACACTGCTTAGTCTTCTTCTGCTTAGAATTTAGAGCATATATTTTGCTCTTCATTTTGGTCTTATACTTAATGTTCTTCTGCTTTTTGATCTTCTGCTTATTGTTCTTCTGTCTCTTGTTCTGTATCTTGTAGTTTGTCTTAACCTTCTTTGTCCTGTTGGTGATGGTACAAAAGCCAATGGAAGTAACGAGGACCAGCTGACTGTGCTGGAACCCGGAGGGTCAGCAGAAGGAAAAGAGCCAATGGCACAACCGAGGACCAGCTGACGTTACTGGGACAGGGTTACTAAGCAGGAGGTACCTGTGCTCCAAAGCACTACCAAGGACCAGCAGACGTTGCTGGAACTCGGATACCGACATGGAGGCACCTAGGCCAAAGGCACTGCGGAGAACCAGCTGACGGTACTGGAACCCGGATGGGTAGCAGAAGGTACAAGAGCCAATGAAAGTAACGAGGACCAGCTGACTGTGCTGGAACCCGGAGGGTCAGCAGAAGGAAAAGAGCCAATGGCACAACCGAGGACCAGCTGACGTTACTGGGACAGGGTTACTAAGCAGGAGGTACCTGTGCTCCAAAGCACTACCAAGGACCAGCACACGTTGCTGGAACTCGGATACCGACATGGAGGCACCTAGGCCAAAGGTACTGCGGAGAACCAGCTGACGGTACTGGAACCCGGATGGGTAGCAGAAGGTACCCATGGAAATTAAAGTTGAGGCAGCAGGACTGTTTGCCGTTCACACAGCAGGGGAACAGCTGACATTACTGAACCCCAGTAACACGGGAGCAAGTGTAGACTGTGCTAACAGCACTTCCGAGAAACAACTGGCGGTGTTGTAACTCAGGGATGAGAAGAGAACAGGGTGGAGGCAGCAGGACTTTTTGCCGTTCACACAGCAGGGGAACAGCTGACATTACTGAACCCCAGTAACACGGGAGCAAGTGTAGACTGTGCTAACAGCACTTCCGAGAAACAACTGGCGGTGTTGTAACCCAGGGATGAGAAGAGAACAGGGTGGAGGCAGCAGGACTATTTGCCGTTCACACAGCAGGGGAACAGCTGACATTACTGAACCCCAGTAACACGGGAGCAAGTGTAGACTGTGCTAACAGCACTTCCGAGAAACAACTGGCGGTGTTGTAACCCAGGGATGAGAAGAGAACAGGGTGGAGGCAGCAGGACTTTTGCCGTTCACACAGCAGGGGAACAGCTGACATTACTGAACCCCAGTAACACAGGAGCAAGTGTAGACTGTGCTAACAGCACTTCCAAGCAACAACTGGCGGTGTTGTAACCCAGGGATGAGAAGAGAACAGGGTGGAGGCAGCAGGACTTTTTGCCGTTCACACAGCAGGGGAACAGCTGACATTACTGAACCCCAGTAACACGGGAGCAAGTGTAGACTGTGCTAACAGCACTTCCGAGAAACAACTGGCGGTGTTGTAACCCAGGGATGAGAAGAGAACAGGGTGGAGGCAGCAGGACTATTTGCCGTTCACACAGCAGGGGAACAGCTGACATTACTGAACCCCAGTAACACAGGAGCAAGTGTAGACTGTGCTAACAGCACTTCCGAGAAACAACTGGCGGTGTTGTAACCCAGGGATGAGAAGAGAACAGGGTGGAGGCAGCAGGACTATTTGCCGTTCACACAGCAGGGGAACAGCTGACATTACTGAACCCCAGTAACACGGGAGCAAGTGTAGACTGTGCTAACAGCACTTCCGAGAAACAACTGGCGGTGTTGTAACCCAGGGATGAGAAGAGAACAGGGTGGAGGCAGCAGGACTATTTGCCGTTCACACAGCAGGGGAACAGCTGACATTACTGAACCCCAGTAACACAGGAGCAAGTGTAGACTGTGCTAACAGCACTTCCGAGAAACAACTGGCGGTGTTGTAACCCAGGGATGAGAAGAGAACAGGGTGGAGGCAGCAGGACTATTTGCCGTTCACACAGCAGGGGAACAGCTGACATTACTGAACCCCAGTAACACAGGAGCAAGTGTAGACTGTGCTAACAGCACTTCCAAGCAACAACTGGCGGTGTTGGAGCCCAGGGTCAAGGAGGATGTTTAAATACTAGATTAAGTATTTTCCTTGTTACGTGTCAATTAAAAATGTCTATACTCCAAACAAGAGAAATATAACCTTTAGTACCATAAGATGATGATTTTACTTTAAAAAATATATGTAAATTAATAATTGACAAACATAAACACATACATTAACATGTTGAAAAGCAATGCAAACCACAATAAAAATCGGTTAAATAATCTGCTATACGGTTTTAAATAAAAGCATACAAGTACATATCAGAATCCATTAATGATGGATAAGTAACAGTATGTACACCATTTTCATTTGCTGAATAATATCACTAATTAAAATTTTTTAAAAATATCTAAAATTTCCATAATGTAATACTGATAATATGTGGCAATCATTTATATTAACAAAAAAAACCTTTAAAAAGTGCATAGTGAAAACAGCTATTTATGCCTGACTGTGGACTTGCAAGCATGACAACGGATAGATAAGGTATATATAGATGACACTGCATAGCCACAGATGGTGAATGGCGATGTAATACTGTACCTCAATAAAGTGTGCGTTACTACTACATCCTTATTTTTATATAGCTTTCTAAAAGGGTACGTGCATGTATGCTTGCGCCTTTGTTTGGACGCACAGACTGGCTTCCTGCTGTGACGCGTTGGGTATTGGAGCGTCTGTGCGTCTTATGACGCAGACTAACATTCACGGTGCGCATCGTTCATCATCGCAAGCGTACCGACAACACAAAGGCGTTGTCATGACTGCTTTACTCAGTAAACATGTGTGTAGCCCTGGTGTTAGGCACACGCAGTACCCTGGAGAGTGTGTGGCGAGACAGCAGTTTAATGCTAAATATCCATTCACTCAACATATACTAGACACACCCTTAGGGTAGTGTAGTTTACTCTTGAGGGAGTGGTCAAGGTGTGTGTGTTGAGTGATTTAGTCAGTGTCCAGACTTCAGAGGAGGAGGTCGAAAAGTCTGTGTCTAGACTTCAGAGAGAGAAGACGTCTGGAGGGAGGAAGCAGTCCAGATTGCTCTATCATCAGTTCGGAAAGTGGAGTCTAGTACAGGTGGTTTAATTCACCTCAGCCTAGTCAGAGCTGTACCTCATCAGAATACACTGGAAGGAAAGAAGAAGTTTAGTGCAGAAAGTCTTCAGTATCCTGTCTAAAGGACGGTATAAGGTTCAGAGACGTGCTCCTGCCTATTGATAACTGAGCATCTGTAACTAACTTTGAAGTGAAGGAAAAGAAAGAAGTGACTGCTCGACCCTTGGCTAGTGTGAGTGCTTATGTTACCAGCGAGGACAAGGCGAAAGGCACAGTGGATTATTGGAAAGGTGCGTTTGGGATTGAAGAAGTCCTGCACATTGCAACCGGTCACTGGGACCGAAGGATCACTATTGTTACAAGCATAGTGGTAAGAAAACCAGGATTTTACCGGACCTTAGGTCGCGGCAAACAAGCCCCTTATAGTCAGTACGTAACTGGGGTCAGGGGGAGTGAAGACTTTGAGTCAGTGCACGACAAGATAAGAATTCAGCTCTCTCGCAGGAAGGCTCCTAACACAAAACTGACTGGGCCGTACAGCTATGGATTAGCTGGAGTTATTGAGGGAACTACGCTTCAGGCTGGTTGTACTCATTGTATTGGAAGTAAAGGAGGCCCCTAACTTGTCCAGCTGCTGTCTCAAGATACACTCTCCTTGGATCAGCCTCCCTGGGACCTGCCTGAACATCTTACAAGTAAAGGTATGGAAAGACGCTGACCGTGTGAGACTGTGTTATTTATCTGCACCCGACTTCACTAACTTCATAGACTTTGAGGGACCAGTCCCACCTGTAGGGGACCCGACATCTAGCTGCATCATCATCCCCTCAGAGATCTACAGCAGCGCTGGTATAAATTACCAGAAGACTACAGGTGGCGTCACGAACTGTATATAAATATCCCCTGTAAATATTCCCCAACATACGCCAGACCGCCAGGGCCACAGACCGAGCCACAGCTACCTGTGACAAATCCCATAGACTTCCATGGGCTCGGCTCTGAGTACCCCATTGCCCTGGTAACCCACAATTGTGGTGGCGGGTCGACACAAAAACTTGGCGTCACGAACAGGATGCGAAACTCGCAGAATTGCGAGCCCTATGTGCCTAAGGAGTTGTTTTTGTGAAAAAGGACTGTTTGCACTTTTGGCGCCAAAATCGCCATTTTTGTCGCCATATTCGCGCCCTCAGGCGCTGGAGAAGAAGGTGGGCGTACCTTCGTGGGCGTCTACCCCCCAGTGGCGCGAAGAAAATGCCTGCCCTCTCAAAGTGCTATTACAACATGCGATCCTGCCCTACAGCAAAGGAGGTCCGCCTCCTCTTCACCTTCCCTGCGAGGAGGAGGAGACGCAAACCCCACCTCCACGGAAGAGACCGGATGTCTCCGCAGGAAGAAGAAAGAATCTTCTGGAACATCATGGAAGCAGGACGTGTGCAGCCGAGCAGGGAAGCGGAGGAAGGCAGGCCCCGTGCCCCAGCCAAGCTGCCACCAGCACCGGAGTTATCCGTGGTCCTGCACCTGCAGCAGGCGTTGCTAGAGATTCAAGAAGAAAATGCACGCCTGAAGAAGATGGTCCAGTACCAACCTGGCTTTGAAGAGATCGAGAGACGCCGGCGTACCCTGGAGCAGCGGAGGCTGTGGGACACGGTGATCTCTCCCCTCAACGACCCCCCACGATTCCAATTACCGAAGATTCTGCTGCCCAAGGCGAAGGAGCAACCGGAGGCTGCCCCCGAAAGTACCAATCCTGATCCCACCGGTGAAGCGGTGGAGGCGAAGGAGGTTGAGGAGGTATCGCCAGTTCCGGAACGCCCGCCCGGCCAGGAGGCCGCAGCAGATGATCGGTCCCCGGCAGGGACACCGGAGGGGTCCTGTCCGTCACTACCAGACGTGGACTGGGACGAAATGGCGCGCCTGGATGACGTCGCCTACACCGCCCAGTGGGAATATGAGTGGCAGCGTCGTGAGGAGAAGCAGAAACGCCAGCAGGAGGAAGAGCGGGAAGCTCAGCGGAACCGTCAGCGACAACATGCAGAGCTGATCGCGGACAAAGAGAGTGTCCGGAGAGAGAAAGGTACCCTGAGGGAACCGCGGCGGCAGGGGTGTGTGACTGAGTTCCAGCTCCGGAAGGGCTGGGGCTTCATCCGTGAACCGGGCCTCTACCCAGGGGTCTTTGTCAGCAAGCGTGACGTAGAATCCCACCTACCGCAAGGCCATCCCGGGAGGGACTTAGTAAATGGAGACATTGTCACGTACACACGGCATTGGGGAATGAAGGGATGGTATGCCCTTAACGTCACCATCGTCCGTGACCCCGTCCCCGACGCAGGTAACGTCACCACTACCGCAGCGTCCCCGTCTCCAGCTCAAGCAGTATCCGGCCGTGCCC
This sequence comes from Oophaga sylvatica, assembly GCA_033576555.1. Classification (NCBI taxonomy): domain Eukaryota; kingdom Metazoa; phylum Chordata; class Amphibia; order Anura; family Dendrobatidae; genus Oophaga; species Oophaga sylvatica. Next base: position 23,196 of record JARQOD010008576.1, read on the forward strand.
CAGCATCGCCCCCTGCAAATTCATCGCAACTAGCGACCCAGATTTCATCGCAAAGGAAAGCCACCTCTACATCGCAACATGCGACCCAGTCTCAATCGCAATCCATGACACGGTCCATATCGTTAACTGTGATTGAAACGCAATCAGTGTCACGTGAAGAGAATGTACCCGTTGCGCCCCTAGAGGTTCGCACGAGAACTGTGGCGACTCAGACCCTAATCGCAGCGCATGATTTGCTAGTCCTGGGATCTAGGGCCCATTGCATTGTTCCAGCCCCCGGGTGGAAAGTGTATTATTTGAAAATGAATAAATAGAAAAGGAGAATCGGTGAGACCCATATCGGGTCTACCATAAGTAAAAAGTTTGAAAATGTTTTATAAGTTTTTGCACAAGTTGAAAAGTACAACGTATATGATGCATATATATTTTGCTAACTGTAGAATGCCCGGCTGGGTAAACAGTAACCAGAAAAAGTTTTGCACTTTAGTATAATAATGTGATATTATATCTATGTCTTTGGTTTTACAATGGACTTTGAGGTTGAGGACTGTGCCAACCCAGAACTTACTTGTACATAGTTGCGCTTCGGTGCCTTATTTTGGTTTTACATAAACCAGCACAACTACCTCTGAATACAAAAACCCGTGTGGTGTGGCACTGAGTGAGGTCTGCATTCGGATGTCCTGCAGCCCACCCAGGACCCACGTTGAAGGTTTGGTGCGGGTCCTTCACAAGTATACTGTATATTTATTGAATGCTATTTAATATTTGTATTTCTATATATAATGTTATTGTTCGCAACGTTCAAGATATCCTCACCTCCCGGATGGGACGAATTAATGTTATTGTTAATGTTTTCATGCATAAACAAAACTGTCTCTTTTGTATTTTACAGCCCGGGAGTGCTGTCTTTTACCATGGGGGAATGTGTAGCCCTGGTGTTAGGCACACGCAGTACCCTGGAGAGTGTGTGGCGAGACAGCAGTTTAATGCTAAATATCCATTCACTCAACATATACTAGACACACCCTTAGGGTAGTGTAGTTTACTCTTGAGGGAGTGGTCAAGGTGTGTGTGTTGAGTGATTTAGTCAGTGTCCAGACTTCAGAGGAGGAGGTCGAAAAGTCTGTGTCTAGACTTCAGAGAGAGAAGACGTCTGGAGGGAGGAAGCAGTCCAGATTGCTCTATCATCAGTTCGGAAAGTGGAGTCTAGTACAGGTGGTTTAATTCACCTCAGCCTAGTCAGAGCTGTACCTCATCAGAATACACTGGAAGGAAAGAAGAAGTTTAGTGCAGAAAGTCTTCAGTATCCTGTCTAAAGGACGGTATAAGGTTCAGAGACGTGCTCCTGCCTATTGATAACTGAGCATCTGTAACTAACTTTGAAGTGAAGGAAAAGAAAGAAGTGACTGCTCGACCCTTGGCTAGTGTGAGTGCTTATGTTACCAGCGAGGACAAGGCGAAAGGCACAGTGGATTATTGGAAAGGTGCGTTTGGGATTGAAGAAGTCCTGCACATTGCAACCGGTCACTGGGGACCGAAGGATCACTATTGTTACAAGCATAGTGGTAAGAAAACCAGGATTTTACCGGACCTTAGGTCGCGGCAAACAAGCCCCTTATAGTCAGTACGTAACTGGGGTCAGGGGAGTGAAGACTTTGAGTCAGTGCACGACAAGATAAGAATTCAGCTCTCTCGCAGGAAGGCTCCTAACACAAAACTGACTGGGCCGTACAGCTATGGATTAGCTGGAGTTATTGAGGGAACTACGCTTCAGGCTGGTTGTACTCATTGTATTGGAAGTAAAGGAGGCCCCTAACTTGTCCAGCTGCTGTCTCAAGATACACTCTCCTTGGATCAGCCTCCCTGGGACCTGCCTGAACATCTTACAAGTAAAGGTATGGAAAGACGCTGACCGTGTGAGACTGTGTTATTTATCTGCACCCGACTTCACTAACTTCATAGACTTTGAGGGACCAGTCCCACCTGTAGGGGACCCGACATCTAGCTGCATCATCATCCCCTCAGAGATCTACAGCAGCGCTGGTATAAATTACCAGAAGACTACAGGTGGCGTCACGAACTGTATATAAATATCCCCTGTAAATATTCCCCCAACATACGCCAGACCGCCAGGGCCACAGACCGAGCCACAGCTACCTGTGACAAATCCCATAGACTTCCATGGGCTCGGCTCTGAGTACCCCATTGCCCTGGTAACCCACAATTGTGGTGGCGGGTCGACACACATGCACCTATGATGAAACATACACGCATGTGCCCTATTACATAACAAGCTACAAGAAAAATGCGTGTGAGGTGTGACACAGCTGTTTTGTTAAGGTACAGTATTATATCGACATTGTACAGGTGTCGCTATTCAGTCTGATAAATAGATATCATTCACCTATTCTATCAGTTGTCGTTCTTTCAGCACCACTTACAGGTATATATTTTGCTATTGTGACTATGCACTATTGACTTTACCAAGGTAATGCATGATTTTTGTTAGCGATTATCATGTTTACATGAAGGACCTTTATGATATGGGCTGTTAACTTTCTAATCAAATATGTATTTTTTAAAATGACACAAATATAAGTAATGTTGAAGAGGACTATTCCTACATGCATTGTTTGCACAATATTACAGGTGTACATCACGTCCCTTAATCAACATTGGATATTATATTTACTTGTATGCTTTTATTTCAAAGGCAAGAACACTGAAGTATAACCTTCGCACTGCAGCAGTTGTCAAAGTTCAACCCACATTATGCACTTCCAACATTGCAGTATTTGAGTCATCATGATGTGAGTTGGATTTGTCTAAGCTATGGAGTGACAAGGTTGACCATCAGTATCCTATAGCATAAGTAGGCTTTTGTGTTTGCATTTGTTTTCGACATGTGCATATCTGTAATAATATGTCACAATTATTTTGTTACAGATTTGTGACAAAGACAAATCATTTTATGGTTTGAAAGTTGACGTTTCAAATGTTTACAGCTTAGAAATCATGGTGTAGCCTCATATCTATGTGTAGCACTAGACACTTTGAGATGTAATTTTTTTTTTCACCATGATTAGGTAGCTAGCAGTAATTTTTGCCGGACACACAGCAGGGGAACAGCAGGCGTTACTGAACCCCACAAACACATCAGCGATTGTTTTCATCTGTGCATCTAACACTTCTGAGCAGCAACTGGCGCTGTTGAAGCCCAGGGTCAAGGAGGGTGTAGGCAGAGGCCTAGTATGAGACGTTTGAAGTTGAAGTTGTAGTTAGCAGCAGTAATTTTTGCCAGACACACAGCAGGGGAACAGCAGGCGTTACTGAACCCCACAAACACATCAGCGATTGTTTTCATCTGTGCATCTAACACTTCTGAGCAGCAACTGGCGCTGTTGAAGCCCAGGGTCAAGGAGGGTGTAGGCATAAAATATTGAGTTATTGCCTTGTTACGTGGCCATTGCAAATGTATGTACTTCAAACAAGAATAAATGAAGTTTTACTACAACAATAAAATGATAAATTTCAATTACAAGAATAGAAAAATATTTATACTTGACAGTCCTCTGTGGTTGATAACGTTTAATGGCTAACTGAAAATATGGTAACAAATTCAAAGCTTTCGAGACTACTCAGGTGTCTTCATCAGGCTAAGAGTAAAGCCAAAAATGAAGAATCACATATTTCTACACACAACAGGACACAGGAATAGCTAAGACAAGTGAGGGAGGGACAAGTGAGGGGAGACCGGCAACAAAAAGGAGAACAAGGATGAATTATCAGCGCCACACAATCACAGATAAATTAATGAATTTACCTGTGGCAAAAGACTTTTGTATGCCCGGTCATAGCATCATGGATATGGAATTACTGTTATTAAAATATAACTTCAAATATGAGAAACGTACAAAGGTTTCAGAATATAAGCTCATCATGACCTTTGACACTGTTAGTGATGGAATGAATAGATCACATGGATTTATGTCATTCTATATCAATTAAGGAATCTGCGTCTATGCCCTTCCAGGGTCATGAAAACCCAAAAAAATACGCCAATGAGAGGGCAATCAAACTTTCTATCCTTATCTAGGAACTGTTCCAATATTTATGTTCATCCCTGTGAGATAATGACAGTTCTGATACACGTCACTTACTTGTCTTACCTATTGCACTATTCCTGTGTCCTGTTGTGTATAGAAATATGTGATGCTTAATTTTTTAGTTAGTCTTTCCCTGATGAAGAGACGTGAGTAGCCTTGAAAGCTTGCAATTTGTTTCCATCTTTTCAGTTATCCATTAAAAGGTATCAACCACTGCTGACTCTGAAGTCTAAATATTTTTCTATCTACTGGCTAACACGGTACAAAGATACACATGTTTTCTAATTTCAAGAAGGAAAAATAAAGAAAATACAAATATAAACGCATATATGCACATGCCAAAAATAAATGGAACAACACAACACCCAAAAAATTGGTAACAAAATATAGTGTTGTAAATTTAAGAATAAAAGTAAATTTTTTTTTTATGAATAATGCTTAAGGAACGCTATGTTAAACCATAACATAGTGAAGACAATGGATTTTGTAATAGTCACTCATCATCATCATCGCAAATTTTATGTGACAGTCACAGACATTTCAATTATTTAAGTTCATAAAATCGTAACTTTCTATAGCATGTATGACATGTCCAGCATGGACTCATCAATGTGATTGATGACACAATAATGTACAATAAAAAATAACCATTTAAAAAAACATTAGGCATTGTTTGTCACAATTTAAGTGTGTGCCTGCAAGTGTAGGTGAAACAAAGGCTACGGATAGCAAAGGTATATTCTATGTCTGTATCAGACAGTGGACAGCCTCTGATGGGTAATGCCGATGTTATACTGTACGTCAATAAAGTCTGCGGCTGAAATCATGCATTTTTTGCTTGTAGAGTGTTGAAGAGGGTAAAAGAATGTCTGGTTGCGCAAAGCTTTATCCGTCAACACTACCTTCCTACTGTCACGCGTAGGGTAGGGTAGCGTGTGGCAATTAGCTGACTATCAAATGTGAGGTTAGGCTGCGTTATTGCGCACTAGGGACGCAAAAAAAAATACAGCAGTAATAATTTAATGTGTAATACTCCACCTATGACAAACCAAAAAATTACGTTCCCTCTTTAACAATGTACAAGACTAACAAGCCTAATGGTTGACGCTGACTTAATTGAGATACAGTATTACATCAACATTGTCCATGAGTAACTATGCACTGTGATACCTATATACCATATTAATTTATATCTCTTGTGGTTGTTTCAACAGCACTTGCAGGTATAACTACCTATTGTCAGTATGCATGATGCACTTTCTAGATGTAATAATTTATTATTGGACATTATTACCATGTTTACATGCTGGCCATTTCATATATGGTGTTTGAAGTTACAGTTGGCATCAGTATGTGTATTTTATAATGTCTGTCATAAATAAAACTCGTGATGATGATGATGAGGATTTAATGATTCGTACATCCATTGAGTGCATTATCTTACAGGTACAGATAAAGTTCCTTAAAAAGCATTAATTCATAAGTCTGAAATGTACTTTTATGCATTAATTTAAAAATGTGAAGAGTAGACTATGTTTTATTTTTTGTTACCATTTCTAATAGACATGTGCAGATATGCGCTGTGATGACAAATTATTATTTGTCCATATTTGTCATAAAAATTTATCATTCTAGGCCTGCAAAACTTCACAATTTCATGTTTTCAGCATAACAAGCAGGGTGACGGCTCTTCCCTATTTGGAGCATGTTGGTCATGTGTTTTTCTGTCCATGTGTCGGGAACAGGACACTTCTTGCCGTTGACACAGCAGGGGAACAGCTGGCGTTACTGAACCCCACTAACAGTAGAGCTTGTGTTTTGTTCTGTGGACACGACACTTCTGAGCAGCAACTGGCAGTGTTGGAGCCCAGGGAGTAGAGTTCAGGTGGTAGAAAGATGAACATAACAGGAGACATGGATAACGTTGCGAACCAGTTATTTAATCTGAAAACGGACAGACAAATTCTGGCGAGATCCATGCCTTGTTCATTTTCAGAAAAGTAAGCCGGTCTACATTATCGGAGGATAGTCGCATGCGACGGTCTGTTAGTACACCACCTGCAGCACTAAAGACGCGCTCCGATAATACACTGGCAGCAGGGCAAGCCAGCACCTCCAATGCATACTGGCTAAGCTCTGGCCATGTATCCAGCTTAGAGACCCAAAACTTGAATGGGGAAGAGCCATCTGGGAGTACACTGAGAGGCAAAGCCAAGTAGTCTGTCACCATCTGACGGATACGTTGCCTCCCGCTGACTGGAGCCCTCTCGGATGGTGTAGACATTTGTGGCGCTGCCACAAAACTTTGCCACATTTTTAACATACTGGTCTTTCCCTGTGCAGAGGCACTGCGTGTGCTCCCTCTTGTTGCAGAGCTCTCTACACTGCCTCGACGCACAGAGCTGCTTTGTAAAGCAGTAGCAGCAGCAGTGCTCTCGGCAGTAAGGTAGAACATTAGGGATTGCACCAGTGTGTCTTGGTACTCCCGCATTTTACGCTCCCGGTTCAACGGTGTGATGAGGCTTTTGACGTTGTCCCGGTAGCGAGGGTCTAGGAGGGTGTACACCCAATAATCAGACGTCGTGAGAATGTGGGCGATGCGGCGGTCGTTTCTTAGGCACTGCAGCATGAAATCAACCATGTGCTGCAGACTCCCAACTGGCAAAGAAACGCTGTCCTCTGCAAGAGGCGTTATCTCTGCCTGCTCTGCATCACCCCACCCTCGCTCTACATACTGACTAGAGCGTTGTGTACCTCCCTCTGGAGCGATGTCTTCCTCCTCCATTGACTCCTCCTCCTCATCCTCCTCACAAAGTGAGCCCTGCCCAGCCCTTTGTGAGGAACCACGTTGCGCTGACTTTCCAGAAGGTGATGGAATTTGTGACTCCTCATCCTCCACCTCTTCCAAAACCTCATCCCTTATTGCTTGCAGTGTTTTTTGAAGCAGGCAGATAAGGGGGACAGTCAGGCTGACTAGTGCATCATCTGCACTCGCCATCCGCGTTGACTCATCAAACGCACGCAAAACGTGGCACATGTCCTTCATAGTGGCCCACTCATTAATGGTGAAGTGTGGACGGCGCAAATTGCGTGTTGATTGCGCCTGATGCAGCTGATACTCCATAACTGCTGGCTGCTGCTCACACAACCGCTCCAACATATGTAACGTTGAATTCCACCTGGTGGATACGTCACATATGATGCGATGTTCAGGAAGGCGCAATCTGCGTTGCAGAGCTGCAATGCGCGATCTGGCCATGCTGGAACGTCGCAAGTGAGCGCACTCTAGGCGGACCTTGTGCAGCAGTGCATCAAGATCCGGATAGTCCCTCAAAAAACTCTGCACGACCAAGTTGAGCACATGTGCCAGACATGGTATGTGAGTGAGGTTGCCAAGGCCCAGAGCTGCCACCAGATTTCGGCCATTGTCACACACTACCAAGCCTGGCTGGAGATTCGCTGGCAAAAACCACACGTCGCTCTCCTGCTTGATGGCATTCCAGACCTCCTGCGCTGTGTGGCTTCGATTCCCCATGGGAATTAATTTCAGAACGGCCTGTTGCCGTTTGGCCACGGCTGTGCTCATATCGGTCGCATCAGGTAAGCGTCCACGGGTCCATGTGGAGGTAGACCGTGACGGCTCCTGCAGCGATGATTCTGAGGAACTGGAGTAGGAGGAGGAGTCAATGTGGACAGACTTGATTCCGGCAATCCTTGGAGTTGGCAGAACACGTACAGCGCCACTCGCAAGATCTGTACCCGGCTCCACAACATTCACCCAATGGGCAGTGAGTGAAAGGTATCGTCCCTGGCCATGGGTACTGGTCCACGCATCGGTGGTCAGGTGGACCTTGCTACTGACGGCGTTTAGTAGCGCATGTTTAATTTTTGCCTCAACATGCTTTTGCAGACCAGGGACGGCTTGCCTGCTGAAATAAAATCGGCTGGGCACATTGTATTGTGGGACTGCCAATGCCATTAATTCACGGAAACTGTCAGTCTCCACCAGCCTGAATGACAGCATTTCAAGGGACAGGAGTTTTGCAATGCCAGCATTCAGAGCCTGTGCTCGTGGATGGTTTGCCGAGTATGGCCGTCTTTTATCCCATGCCTGTGCTACCGATGGCTGTTTTGTGGCCTGGGTGTGTGAGGATGACAGGGAACTTGCAGCTGTGGGTGGAATAACACTGTGTCTCTGGACAACAGTGACAGAGGTTCTTCCATGGCGATCCTTTGAGGAAGCCGAACCAGCTGTGTGTGAACTGGAGGAAGAGGCTCCAACAGGAGCTGAAGATGTAGGTGCTGCTGTAGGTTGGCCTACATCTCCAGTGTGTCTTTGTAACTCAACAAAGTGCTTTGACCGCACATGTTTCCACATATTTGTTGTATTAAGGTTACTGACACTTTTACCTCTTTTAATTTTTTGATTACACAGCTTGCATTTTACATAGCAAATATCATCTGCAACTGTATCAAAAAAGGACCACGCAGAGCAAGTCCTGGGAGCGCCCGGTTTGGCTGTTGTAAGAGAACTGCTCCGAACGGGTGCCAAACTGGAGGCTACAGGCAAGCGAGTCTGCAGCCTACCTCTCCCTACTGTTTGGACCGTTGGTGCAATCTCTTCCTCAGAGCTGCTCCCACCACCTTCCTGTTCCTCACGCCATGTTGGGTCTTGGACCTCATCATCTCCACCACTACCCTCTTCCAACACCTGCTGTTGTTGGGGGGTCTGGCCAGCACCATGCTCAACAGAAACTGGCAACTGAGTCTCATCATCATCAGATGCGTTCTGCGGTGTGCTGACCATCGGCACTGGCTCACCCGCCTCTTCAGATTCAGAGAGACACAGCTGTTGCGCATCACTGCATACTGCCTCTTCTTCACATTCCAGAATGCTGCTTGGCTGGGCCCCTGTTTCCAAGCCAACAGATTCTGAGAACAGAAGCAGAGACTCAGCTGGCTCCTGTACAGAGCTCTCTGACTGCCTGGGCAATTTGGCAGGCGGTGAAGAGACTGATGGTTGTTCAACAGTGCTGTGGTCCTGAGAGGAGGTGGAAGCTATTGAAGTCGATGCATTGGCTGCCATCCAACCAACAACGGCTTCAATTTGTTCTTCACGCAGCAGGGGGGTACGCTGAGCTCCTACAAAAGTGCGCATAAAGGAACGCTCACGGGGAAAACTGGTGGATGCTGTGTCACTGGGTGCGGCAGCAGCCACAGAATCCCCACGTCCTCTCCCTGCTGCAAATCCACGGCCTCGACCACGACCACGTGCCTTACTCACTGACTTCTTCATCTTGGTAGATTGATAAAGAAAGTCAGAAAAGTTAAGGCCTAAGTGTGGTTATTCCTCACAGACTACAGTGAACCCTGCAGACAACTGTTCAGTATCTGTGAAAGGCCCCTTTGTGTACTTCTATAGTGTTTGCAACCAATGTATTGTATACGGATGGAAGCGCGTCACACTAATAGATTAGATTTTTTTCCACTAAAATGGAGCAGCACCAATTAGAGAAAAATGTGAAGGATGAGGCAGTGACACACGCTCAGCAGACTACAACCGGCAGTGGTTGAAGTACAAACTGGAGCGTAATCTGCACTCACAAAATGAAAAGCTCACAGACTACAGTGAACACTGAAACACAACTATTCACTATCTGTGAAAAGCTCCTTTGTGTACTTCTATAGTGTTTGCAACCAATGTATTGTATACGGATGGAAGCGCGTCACACTAATAGATTAGATTTTTTTCCACTAAAATGGAGCAGCACCAATTAGAGAAAAATGTGAAGGATGAGGCAGTGACACACGCTCAGCAGACTACAACCGGCAGTGGTTGAAGTACAAACTGGAGCGTAATCTGCACTCACAAAATGAAAAGCTCACAGACTACAGTGAACACTGAAACACAACTATTCACTATCTGTGAAAAGCTCCTTTGTGTACTTCTATAGTGTTTGCAACCAATGTATTGTATACGATGGAAGCGCGTCACACTAATAGATTAGATTTTTTTCCACTAAAATGGAGCAGCACCAATTAGAGAAAAATGTGAAGGATGAGGCAGTGACACACGCTCAGCAGACTACAACCGGCAGTGGTTGAAGTACAAACTGGAGCGTAATCTGCACTCACAAAATGAAAAGCTCACAGACTACAGTGAACACTGAAACACAACTATTCACTATCTGTGAAAAGCTCCTTTGTGTACTTCTATAGTGTTTGCAACCAATGTATTGTATACGGATGGAAGCGCGTCACACTAATAGATTAGATTTTTTTCCACTAAAATGGAGCAGCACCAATTAGAGAAAAATGTGAAGGATGAGGCAGTGACACACGCTCAGCAGACTACAACCGGCAGTGGTTGAAGTACAAACTGGAGCGTAATCTGCACTCACAAAATGAAAAGCTCACAGACTACAGTGAACACTGAAACACAACTATTCACTATCTGTGAAAAGCTCCTTTGTGTACTTCTATAGTGTTTGCAACCAATGTATTGTATACGGATGGAAGCGCGTCACACTAATAGATTAGATTTTTTTCCACTAAAATGGAGCAGCACCAATTAGAGAAAAATGTGAAGGATGAGGCAGTGACACACGCTCAGCAGACTACAACCGGCAGTGGTTGAAGTACAAACTGGAGCGTAATCTGCACTCACAAAATGAAAAGCTCACAGACTACAGTGAACACTGAAACACAACTATTCACTATCTGTGAAAAGCTCCTTTGTGTACTTCTATAGTGTTTGCAACCAATGTATTGTATACGGATGGAAGCGCGTCACACTAATAGATTAGATTTTTTTCCACTAAAATGGAGCAGCACCAATTAGAGAAAAATGTGAAGGATGAGGCAGTGACACACGCTCAGCAGACTACAACCAGCAGTGGTTGAAGAACTAACTGGAGCGTGATCTGCACTCAAAAAATCAAAACCTCACAGACTGCAGTGAACACTGAAACACAACTATTCACTATCTGTGAAAAGCTCCTTTGTGTACTTCTATAGTGTTTGCAACCAATGTATTGTATACGGATGGAAGCACGTCACACTAATAGATTTGATTTTTTTCTAATATAATGGAGCTGCACCAATTCCACTAAATAAAATAAAAAAAAAAAAGAGTCAGTGACACGTGCAGATGCCTACAAACAGCGGTGGATGCAGAGCAAACTGCAGCGTCACCTGCACTGTCACACACACACCTTGCACAGAGCTGTTAAAACAACACTGGCAAAATGAAGCTTTACACAGCGGTTGGTAAACTAGCCTGCCTCAAGCACAGTAGTACACAAAATCGCAATATCTAACTGTCCCTCAGAGTGAGCAGAGTAGCGTTCTGTCCCTTACTGAGTTCACAGCACAGTGACGCTAAAATGGCGGCGGCGCCTTTTATAGTGCATTCTGACATCATTTCAGCAGCCAATCACAGCCATGCCATTAGTTAAGATGACCGCAGCATTACAGGATGTGCCCACACTTCGTAGGATTCCTCATTGGCTGACTAAAATCACATTGCCTCTCAAAGAATTATGGGAACTTCCGATTCCGGTATACGATATGGAAAAAGTATCGGAATTAAGTATCGGAATTCCGATAACGCGAATATCGGCCGATACCCGATACTTGCGGTATCGGAATGCTCAACACTAGTCTTCACCCTTCTGGGCGCCGCCGCCGAGTGACGTCAGCAGCGTGATCACATGATCTGATCACGCTGCAGACGTCGCTCTGACCCGGCGGTTAGAGCTTCAATT